>JAZBGX010002189.1:603-12789 GCA_037414775.1 Zonitis immaculata | reverse complement strand
TGCAAATCAGTTTCTTTTTTCTTTTTGTTCTTCCACCACTTCTTGTGTAAATGAATGAAACAAAAGATGATGAAAATACAATGGGTGAAATAAAAAATATAAAAAGACGTAGAGAGAGAGAGAGAGACAAGAAAAATAAAAAAATATATCTATTTAACAAGCAAACTTTCTTTGATCAAATATATGTAAATCAAGTTCGCTCTGTCTTTCATCTATCTCTTGATCTTAGGCGGGGGATATTTCGTAATCCGGTCACATTTTATATCCGACACAACTTGCGTGGAATGTTTAATAAAATTCGCTTTTAATTACCATCAACCATTATTGTAGTATATAATGGTGACAACGATGTTGATGATGATAATTAGTATAATTTCAAAGAATACTAAATGGAGGGTTTTATATAATAAAGCAACAATTCAAATAAAGAAATTCGTACACAGAATAACAATAAAGCCATTTTCATGTTTTAAATTCTAATAACAACAAGTAAATTTTAAATAACATAAAATTAAACTTTGGAGTTCATCCAAAACGGCTTTTTATTAATGGAATTTTCTACTAAATTTATTCTAAATTTGTATTTAATGCTTTTGGTTTTCTCTTTATTATTGCAGATTTGTAACATTAATGACAGGTGTAAACAAAACTATAATCAAGTAAAACTGTATTCACATACAGGCTGTCCTACGAGCAGTGAACAAACACTACGCTGAACAGTCGATTTATCACTGCTATCCAAAGTAAGCGAGGCCAAGATGTAGTAAGGTTCACTTACTATACGACAACGTTCGGTTGCATGTTGCTGCTGTTTCGCATTGTCAACTGTGCTATATCACACCTAGCTGATTGTCCAAATTTAGCACTGACCATCTTTTCTGAGCTCTGAGGAATTTTCTGTGCTCGACGATTCTAGTAATCTCGAACTATTTCTTTAACTTTCTCAGACTCAAAAAGTGGCATTCAGTCCTTGCGATTACTTCTAATGCTCAAATCAACTTTAGTTCAATCCCATAGGGAATTTTCGATATAGGTAATGTTTTCTTCTATCATGGGACACCCTATATAATATCATATATAGCTTGTGTATATTATTGATAGTCTCCTTGCTATAACAATAAACTTTCAAAGTCAATTAGACGTAAATGATAGATCAGCTGTCAGATATTATTAACCGATCGGTTGTGATAAAGAGCAATTCGCTCGTCTATTGCATAAATTAATTCAATATAATAATTTAGGGGATGTTTTAGTTGAATTCACACCGTTTTGTTTGTTTTTTTTTTAGGACTCACAGCACCACATCAAAACACAAATTAATTTAAACGAATAGCATCGATATAAATGTGTTGTTTTACATTGTTTTTTTTTCTTCTTCCCCGGATATGGAGTTGTTGTGTATGTTGATGTGGTGTTTGTTTTTTTTTTTTTTGTTCTAAAGAAATTAATGTTAAACAGTCCGGAAAACATTAGGAGAATAAACAATCTGCACTAGCACGCGCCAACAACGCTACTACTACTACTTTATTGGTTTAACGGATAAATCTCGCAAGTTGCATCCATTCTTCGGTCTCGTTTGTTTCTTATACGTTACGTTTTACGAGCCGTTTATCTAAAATAACTAGAGTTAAATGTCTTGAATATATATAGGTGGTTATCAAAAAGATGTACAAGTATCTAATGTGCTTTGACCCGACTTTATATATAAACAGTTGAGATTTTACTTATAAATACCCATGGGTGATATAAACATATAAATAGAGATCATTGAGATCAAAACAACTAAAACCTCAATATTACAGATTCAATCTTGTAGCGATAGATGTTGAAGTTGGATATAGAATGGTGGGTGGAGAAAAACAAAAACGAGTATAGTCGGAGAACGTATCAAAACCGTCTGAAAAACAATTCCGAACAAATCTCAATTATTTTTAAGTAGGGTCAGGATTAAGTTTGAGCTTAACATGATAGTTTCTCTTCTAGATAAAAACAATTTCAAAGAGATTTATTCGATACGTTTTTAGTTAGATGGAAGAGGAGGAGGAAGACAAAAAAATTAATGATATTAATCATTAAAGATTTACAATTAAATGGATGTGTGCGTGTTGTCGAATAATTTCCATAAGTTATTCTAAATTATTATTTTTTTTTCTGTTCTTCTTCTCCTTCTTCTCCTCCTTACGTTTTTGCTTCTACTAAATATAGTTTTGGTATGTAATAACCGTATAGTCTGACATTCGAAATTAATGTTAACTCTTTGAACGAAAATATACGCCTTTAATTCGATTCTTTTGGTTTCATCATTGGTTTGGTTGTGACGTTTATAGCGTGTTCACTAGTGAAATACAGACTTCATTTTCGGCTCTTATATCTCAACGGGTAGTCTCGTTTTTAGTCTATTAGAACATAAGAAAAAAATACACACACACAAAAAACTTTGGCCATTTTATCTTCTTATTACAATTATTCGAGAAAGTTTGGTTTTCCGCGGTAATAAAATAAATATATAGAAGGATATTGAAAGGTGGATCATTTGATAATAAACGCAACGATCCAAATATTTTCATCTATTTACGCTAGCGTCCAATGACACAAATTCCTGGATTTTGACGAAACACGTACTTTATGACTTTCCTTCCGTAATTGGAAGATTTCGGCTGCTGTTTCGATCGTACTTTTTGCTCTGGAAATGGCAAAACGCACGCAAATCGCAAGCTTGAACAGCGAGTAGCGCCATTTGTATTTTTCATGAAGAAGGATACAGTGAACGTCAGGATTGCAGAAAGGCTTGGAATTTCCTGTAAAGGTATCCACTAAACCCTTGCTAGAAAACAAAAAACTAGGGGAAATACGGATAGAATAAGATTTGCCAGGTTGAAATCCACAACATGTCGAGAAGATAACTCCATCAGAGTTCTCTCTGAACGTTATCGACACTTAACAGTACCTCAAATTACCTCAGATCTGAATGAACTTTAGAAACACCTATTTCAATAACAACTGTTAAAAGACGTTACTGTCGGCGGGACTTGAAGGATGTGTTGCTGGTGAGAAGTCCAAACTAACAGTTCAACATAAGAAAAACTAACTGGAATTGGAAAACGCGAATAGAAATTGGATAATAGACCAATGACATGACGAATCCAAATTCCAGATTTCCGGATCCAATAGACGCGTGTTTAAACGCCGGATAAAAGGAGAGAGGACTTTAGAAGCATGTACAGTCACTTCTATAAAACATTTCGGTGGTAATGTCATGGTTTGGGGGTGTTTCGGCAAAAGTAAACCCGGAAGTCTTGTGAGAATAACTGGGAACCTAAACAATGACTTGACAATTCTTCAAAATTATGCAATACCCAATGGACTGAATCTCATTGGTTCAGGATTTATTTTCCAACAGGATAGTGATCCTAAACAGTCATCAAAGCTGTGTCAGAACTTTTTGAACGAGAGGAAAGATGAAAATAGTTTGAAAACCATACACTTGCCATCTCAATCATCTGATTTATCTCCCATTGAACTTGTTTGGGATGAACTCGATAGAAGAGTGAAAAATCAATATCCTACGAGCTCAGAGCATTTGTAGTGGCAACTATTTAGAGAGCGACTGGAACAAGTTAGATGAAGATTATTTTTAGAAATTAATTGTAGAATGTCTAAAATTTGCTGGAATATGATAAGAGACGAAGCTGAAATTTTTGTTTTCATTTTACCTTGCTGCTTCCAAAAAATTTTTCAACAGTAGTGTATACATAAGTTAGTATTTATAGATTGTGGATTAGAGACGAGTTGGCTGGAAGTAATTCAAGGAAATTAGCTTGATAATCACCGCTCAAGATCTGACACGGCATTATTTTTCATCCGGCCATCTAGTTCCATCCAATTTATTATCTAGACTATACGACCATACTCTTCTATTACACGACTGAACAAAGATAAGGGAAGAAAAAAAAAACAAACACTAAAGTCTATTTTTATCACTTATCTTTGGAAATATAAGTGATTTTTAGTTTATAGTTTTTCGGTTATAATTATAAAATGACAAGTGAATATATTGCACCATCAAATAAACTGTTAGACATTTATAAATATCGTTCGCAAATTGGAATAGCTATACAATATAAGCACATTATTCCATTTATTAGAATTTTGTTCGACAAAGATGAAGCGTTAGACGTCGTGCTTCCATTTCTAGCTACAAACAAAAATATTCCATGTTGCTATATAATTTATTTCTATATTATTGTGTTTATCCGTTAAATTTCCCATTGATCCAATTTAATTGTTATATGAATTGTTATTATTTTTCTTCTAAATAGTATAAATTATAGTTGATAGAGTAAGTCAATTGGCTTCGTAAGCCTGAGAGCGGATGTTATTGTATTCACTAATGACAAATCATGTTTTAACTAAATTGAGGTAATGAGGTTCAAAAAGTTCGCCAACAGTCAACATCATTTTCCAACTCAACGACAAACTTATTTGTCCCCCATTTTGAACTTCCTCTCTAACGAAATCTCAATTCTGCTATACTGTTGAAATTTCCAACAATACTCGTATTCCTTTTCTTATCAAATTCTTGTACTACATATTATTTTTTTATCATTATTATTATTATTATTATTTTCATATGTAGTTAACGAGCAATTTAGACGCCCCCGGGGTCGCTGTATATATCTACCTAATAGTCATTAATATGGTGTTAGATTTGGATATCATTGGTAATAAAATCGCTTTTATCATCGTTCTACTCCATTAAATTCTGATTACTTTCGGATCTTCACAAACAATAAAAATATCAAATGGTTAGTGGTTTTTATACATAGACTAAACTAAAAATGGATCGACAATCGTATAACTATGATGATAAAAATAATAATATTGATGATGTTGATGATGATGATGATGACGCGACAATGGTATTTATGTTGGGATGTTTGGATATGGAGTTAATTATAGACAGAGGGATCTCATTAGTGCTTGGATAATTACTTGCCAACTTGAGCTACATTTTAATTACTAACATTTCATAGAGATATATATATATATATATACTTTTAACAAATTCATTTGGCAGATTAAAAAACTTGAGTTGACTTTTAGATTCATTTATATATGAAAGTTGAAAGAAACTGATGATGGAGATAAAGAAACTGGAGGAAATTAGATTGACGCCAGCGACTCGTTGGTCTTTTTTTTTTTTTGTTTGAAAATATTTACAATATAATTCTTTCTTTCTAATAAATTGTATTGGAAATTGCAATTGTTTTTATAGGGGTTTTGGACGGGGCAAAAAAAATCAGTTGGATTGTCGAGAGTATATATATATATATATATATATATATGCTATATAATATGCAAACGGCGTAAAATGGAAGTGATTGTGAACGATATAGATTTTCGTCAGGGGTATATATTGTATATAGGGTGTCGTTAAACGACTCTCCAAAGATTCTAGATTAGATCTCTAGCGAGAGTTTGGTAGGGTTTAAATCGACTTTTTCGCAAACAATTCCTTCGCTTTGCTATGTTTAGCTTATTCACCAAGATAATCTCTATATCTTCATATATATATATGTATATAGGTGTGCGTTAGTATGTGTGTGTAGTAGCCGGGCTGTGGATATCATCAGTAGTTAGTTAGCTCTTGACAAGTTTATCTGATTGTTCAACTAATTCACACTCCACTTTGTTTGCATCATCTAACCAAAATACAATTTATTAGTAGAAAGCAATGTGATGTTATTGATAAAGGGCGAAATTTCATAGTCAACAAATTTGGTGGTTGTAATAATAATAACAACAACACCCTATATAATGACAACATCCACAATTTCAATTTAGACTATATATAATATTACCATTGACAAGACTGTCAAATATCAATTAATATTGATAACAATTTGTTCACGCCTGAAACTATAGTTGGAATTTTTCCTAGACCTAAAACCAATCAAGTCTCATCATTGTTTATTACCCGAAAACCAATCCAGAAAGCTTGTTCTTCCAAAAGAAATATCTCTATGTGTTTAATAGCTTTTCCACCAATTGCTTGTTTCAATTAATTAAATTAATTAAAAGTACAATTTATACGCAATATAACACTAAATATTTTATTATTATTATTATTATGGGTGTTGTTTGGATTGAAACAAAAATAAATTAGAATTCGAGCAATTTCTCCCCTATATTAGTCTCTTTACAGTTTTTATTGTCGCAACTTTAGCAACCGGAAATTTACAAAAAAAAAACAAAAAACACCAGCTGCCCCCCTCGCTTCCGCCACCCACCTCATTGTGACAAAATGAAACGTTTGTCCTAAATTTCCTTCTTGTACAAAAATTAAAATAAAAATGGCACGAAAAGGGTGACTTTTCTAATTAACACCAAAACAATCCCTTGATATTTTCTAATAAATAGATTTGTGGAGTTAATAAAAAAAAAAAAAGTTTCTTCAATATTATAATTTTTTTTCTTGGGGGCGAAGAATAAATTTCAAGGACCATTGACTTATTGTTATTATTCCCATCACAAGGCATATTACATGGAATGGATAGAGTGGCAGGAATAGCGGTTGTTTGACCTAATCCGTACAGTCTTTGGACTATATATATATAGCTGAGCCAGCGGTTTGTCACATCAGAGATATGAGGGGCTAGATGGCGGCTACAAGAAGTATTATCGCGCTTCTATCCGGGCCTTTGAATTATATGCGCCAGATGGATCAACGGTTGGGAAATGTGCGAAACGAAAGTTGATATCATCTATAATATGATTTTTATTTCGTATTTTTCACAATTTTATTACTTTTCTTTGTCTCTCACTCTCTCTCTCTATATTATAGCTGAGTAGAAATATAGAAAGCAGCACGAGATTGATTCCCAACAATAATCAATTGATTGCAGTTAGTTCGATGAAATTTGGAATTATTGGATTAATAAACAAATAAATAGAGTTTCAATAAAAAATCATTGGGGCGTGAATAAGAAATCTACTTATAGTCATGGAGTATAGAAAAAATTCAATTTCGGATTTTTGCTTATATGTTATAAAATTATTGACAATGAGTGAATAAAATTCGTACTCTTATAATCTTTTTTTTTGTGTTCGAAATTTTTCTCTAGTCAGCAAAGAACCAAACGTTTGATTTCATACTATATATAGTTCTCATTCAATCTCCTTAGAGACTCGTCCTGCAAACGGCAAGTATTTTATTTCGCCTACAGCAGAAAACTAGCACGAAACGAAGAGATGCTGAATTCTATCATAGATTCCGATAAAACTCCCCCTTTGTTTTTCTGTTATTAAATTATAGGAGAAAAAAATTTTCGGAAAAAAATGCATAAATCCACAACAATCAAAATATATTTTTATTATTATAGGTAACGATTTAGAATTAACCAAAACAATAGCATCGACCCCTAAAAAAACAAAAAACAGATATCTAGACTTAATCTATTTCCACTCCCCAATTTACTCTTCCACTCAATATAAAATAACAACTATCCAAAATCTATACTATACTTAATCAAAACACGAACGCGAATGGTTGGACTATATAGAACCGATTAATTTCCGTATAGATATATAGATAGGCAAGTGAAAGAGGAAGTTCATAGATATTATAAACGTTTTCAAAACGTAAACTATCTATATGATATATATTGTTTTGTGTTTTTTTTTTATTTAGGGGGATTGGTGGTGGTTGTTGAATTAAAATTGATGTGCCGCCGTCGCGGCGGTCGGATTTCGATGCGGTTATATGGCTTGGAACGCTTACCATTTGTATCCTGTATCTGTTCAAATCGAACAATAATAATAATAATAATAATAATAATAATGGTGGTGTTGGAACAAAAGTTTCAATTAATGCTATAATTTTGGAATGTTCGATAAAAAAAGATTGACAATTGGCGGATGCGCCGGGTAAATACGTATAATTTTACGTATTTTTGTACTGTTATGCCAAATCGAATTCACAATAATTCCTCAACAACAACCAGCAATAATGATTTCAGTTAGTTTACTAGACAATTTTTTTCTTCTATTTATTTGGTCTACTAGTAATTTATCATCGATGAAGAGAAGGCGAAACTGAGTCCTATCTATTAGAAAACTTTGAACGAAGTGATGAAACTTTAAACTCCCCCGACACACAATTGTCATGATGTGGTTGGTGGGTTGATTCATCGTTTTCATTTAATTAACGAGCACTTCTTATTTTCGTAAAAGTCCGACTTCTCACTATCGCCATTACCAATATCAATTCGGTTTTTTGTTTTTTTTTGTTTAGTATTATCTCAACTATAACTTTGTTTATTATCTATTTTATTAGAGCCAAAAAAATAAATAAATAGGCAATCTCTTAACAGTTGTTATTTATCTGGCCCGATAAAGAATGTGTATGACGACTGTTTGAGTTTATAGTATGAGGAATGAATCGAGGGGTATAATGAGCAAAGACCCTATAATATTATCGGCTCATCCTATAGTCTCTGGTGGCTGATAAGCCGCTGCGGGAGATTTCACACCAAAACCGTCGACAATTCCATTAATTTAACGCGAACTGAGCGATGAAATTCTACCCTATATAGATATAGACAACAACGAGAATCCGAAACAGACAAACATTGTGGTGAAATGAAGAGTTTGGATTATTATTTTCATTATTATTATTATTATTATTATTATTAAATTCAAGCTGCACAAAATCAACGAATACTTTTCGTAATTAGTTTCGACTTTCATTTTAAATATAAATATCGAATTTATTTTTGAACAATTTCGCAAGTATTTTCGATGGAATTTGATTGGGAAAAAATCGAATATAGTGAGTAGCGGCCGATTCGAGTTGTTTGTGCACCGAATCATAATTGATGGACGGAAAGCTTTTCATCACTGTCGTTTGATTAATCGTTAGAATTGATAAATTAAAAAAAATAAAATAAACCAGGAGTACCATCTATAATAATTATAGTTCCAAATTATCGGTTGATAATTGTAAATATAAAAAAAAATTTGCCAAATATGCGCGTTATTCTTTATTCTGATTGGACGAGGTGTGCTTTCTCCGCCAATCCAATAGCGGGCCGGTATCAGGAATATAGTCTAGGCGCGCTATATTCCTGCTAAAGGCGCCAGTTTGTGACCGGCCGTTCAACAGTAAACACAACACTACATCAATTCATAAAAAAAATCGACTGTTTAGCGTAATAAATATTTAACTAAAAGACGTGTAGTTTCCGATAAAAACAACCACCCACCTGTTATTGCTAAAACTTTTATTCTAAATATTCGACGTTTTGTTTTTAAACGATGATTGAACAATTTCTCTATAAGAGACTTTTACCAATTGTTGATGGAGTAATGTACTGATTGAACAAGAAAATCGAAACATCAAGATGTATGTCACAGCAACGTGTTTTCTACTTCTTGTCACTTCGTTCCTGTATGGTACGTGACTGTTTTCTTTAAAATCTCAAATCAAATAAAAATAATAACAATAAATGTAAAGGAAATCATTTCTCCGCAATTATTTTTTAAATTATTGAGTTGATGATTGGACTAACTAGTGGAAAATTTCAAGTGGTTTACTGGAACGGAATTTCTATTCAATATTTAATTTTTTTTTCTAATTGTTGCTACAACATTAATGGGAAGAGTTGTTGGGTGTTGGGATCGTTGCTAATGCGCCCTATTGAAATATAAATAGAATAATAGTAATCGTTTATAATTAATGCAATTTCTAAAGATATAAGTAATGTGGGTATAGTGGGAACTTTGATCTAAATACTGTTTAGAAATAAGCACATAATGAGAAATATTAAGAGACTTAACTATATTTACCTGGATAGGATTTGGTATTCACAGACGACCTAACAACGTATTAGAATTTCCGTTTTTGATGTTGTACCATCAACCTTATACCAAATAGCTGATATGACATTTATTATGATCTACATAAAGCCCCACCGTCTTTATTCATTCAGCATTTAAAATTTTAATAAAATACCCGAGTTTGTCTTATTCGATATTAATGGTAAAATTGTATCCAAAACCATCTTTGGAATATTAATTTTTTTCTCGTTTATTTCATTAAATATCATCGAATTACATATAGAAATGGAGAAGTTGATACAATATGGCATCCATCCATTCTGGGGCGCGTACCTCCTTTTCCCCTCCCCTTTGTGCCATTCCTATATTATCCATCTCGAGTTTTTCCACATTCTCCAACTTTCCGTTGTGCCATGTCGCAATCAATCAATTTTCCGTTGCTAAAACTCAGTTTCCAACACATAATATAATATGACTTAGAATAAAAGAGACAAAAAAAAAAAAACAAAAACAACAAGAAATCGATTTTTATTCCATCTTTAACATTTAATATTTCAACTTGGCTTGACGAAAACATCTAGATAGTGTGTTGATATTTTCTTGTTGTTGAACAGAACAAATTCCCGTGCTGCTTATCACTAATTAATGTATATATTTTACGATTCCATATACACCTACATACATGTAATACAATAGAACGAATACTATAGAACAACTATCACAAACAATAACAACTTAAGCACGATAGTCTTTATAAGTAAATGTACCGGAAGACGGATATCTTTGTGCATGCCTAATTGCCGTGTTCCTGAGCTTGTTATTGTCTACGACCGAAGTTAGATTTTGTTGATAATGTCGGTGTAAATAATGCTTTCTCAACTTTGGTCAATATAGACGGATATAAACAGCACCAGGTGCGGTACGATTTTAATTATACAAGTTATTATCCAAATTTTTTACATATAATTTCTTGATTATTAGTGTCGTCGTATATAATTGCAATACATTGAAATACTGTAAATGGAATATATAGGGAATAACATTGACGGTTTTGATAAGGACGGACTGAAAATGGTTTGGTCGGCCGCAAATAGGAAAGGAAACAAGGGTGCAGATTACAGATATATATATTCGGTTTGCTTTGCTTCAACATTTCTAAATGTTAGCAATTATTCGCCATTCCTACCATTATCACACAATACACATCCCATAAATTTCATTATTTAGGGATTAGATTAAAAATTCAAAACTATAAAGCTAAATATTTACAAAAAAAAAATGTATTCGTAATTTTTCTTTTGCAGGGGGTGGGATGATATGCAAATTATTATAACAATGCATCATATTCATTGAGTTTATTGTCAGTTTGATATTGAAAGGATCATTAAAATTTAGTGGATTAAAAGCATACAATTCCAATTTATACCAATCGATAACCAACATATAGACAATAGTAATTATCGTACAATTAACACAATTTTTCCCAATTATGTGCTGTACTTGGGGAAAAAGTTACATTTGTACGCGAGTACCGCAAACACTCTTGCCATTTGCAATATTGAGACATAAATGCAAGCCTGAAAAACGAATAAGTTAGTTGATTCTATTTTGTTGTTGTTTCTATTAATGGATGTGTGTCGTTGTATGGAGAAAATGCGAGACATTATAATGAGTGTTGTAAAATCGCAAATACTGCAATATTATTAAATTTTCATTTCGTCTATAAAATTGGAATAGTGGCAATTTCCAGCACATGTAACGTTTATTCGGTTAATTCAACTACAATCTCAAGACTATTATTGAAATAAGAAATATTTTTTTTTTAAAAGTAAATTGGAAATTTCACAAAATTATTCCTATAAAAGTCAAACAATATTTGTTGGAAATTTTTTTCTTCCCTAATTAATCTTTAATTCAAAACTGTTTTACATTACAAATGGAATCGAGTGAATTTATGTATCCAATTGAAAGAATATAATCACGATAGAAATTAAATATTTTCAAAGGACCTTTCGAAATCTGTAAAATCGAGTCATCTTCATTATAGCATACACTTATTCTTAATTTATGAATTTTAAATCAATTTTCAGGATTTTCAACATGCACGATATGACAGGAAAAAAAAATCTATATAATAGTAGTAACGATAGAATTTTCTTTTAATTACCAGGAATAAACCCACCATTTCACGAAGATAACGATAATTTCTCAATTAAGTATAAGCACGATCGTTTCAGGTTTTGATTGAAGAAATTAATGAGTTCAGAATCTCAGATGTGCCTTGTCCACGAATTGTTTGTCTTGTAAATACTCGGACAGATAATAAAACAAGTGACAATCCAGAAATTT
>JAZBGX010002187.1:2915-14102 GCA_037414775.1 Zonitis immaculata | reverse complement strand
CAGAGTGAATTGTAAGTCCTGACTTAAATTAAATGTAGGGTAATACGCTGAGACTTATGTCTTAGCTAATCCCAACCCGATTCTCATCTCACATTCGTAATGTTCTTATTAACTTCTTCATTTAAGTTATAACTAATTAATGGTAGGTCAGATGCAAAAATGTCTCAGGACTTTTCATCTCAGAATTTCATCACCTACTCATCCTTCAATTTAACTCCATGATTTATAGCTCGTCCTGTATATACATATAAGTTTTATATAGTAAATTGATCATAATTTTTCTCCAATTAAACAGATAATTTTAACCGCAAGCAATCAATAATTATTTTATATTTATATCTACTTATAGTATATTTGTATATACATAATAATAAATTTAAACGTAGGTTATTAGTAATAGGTTCACACTATTTTAATTTATTCAAATTATCAGAATAATAACTAAATTAATAGCGAAATATTTAAATTATTTATTATTTATCGACTAGCGTTTCACTATATATATACGGTTTTTATTGTTAAATAATACAATTTTGTTGAAAATAAAAGAATTTTTGAAATATATACAGCGCCTGTTATGCTTATCCGTTTTTTTTGTTTTGTTTTGTTTTGGAAGAACTAATTATTAAATTAACTCAGAGAACTATTTTTATGGTTATGATAATTGTGAGTAATCTCGATCAGTAAAAATTATCTGAGTCTACATAATTTTTAAGAAAAGGTTAGAATGAAAATTTGGGAGTCTGCAGACGATCTGAGAATATCTCATATTGAGGGTGGAGATTTTTTTGCTACATTTACAATCAATATATAATTTCTACAGGGTATTACTTAATGATTTGTATTTATTTTATTGGTTGATTCCTGAACCAATTTTGAGTCGAAATGTTTATGTATAAGCTTGTGTCCTAAAATGCTTTGTTTTCGAAATACAGGCTGTTGAAGTTTATGCTTTTTTCTGAGTTTTTATCAATCTGTAGCATAGATACAGTTACAACTCAATATAATTTCGATCAAAAAGCATGTTATGTCACTGATATTCTGAGAACAATTATTTTATTATTGATTAATAGACAATTCGTAATAAAAAAAAAGACCTCTTCCATTTTTGTCTTAAGACTTGAGGTTTGGGAGAAAATAATTAATGGAATAATTATTACTATGGGTCGACGTGAATAGATATACAACTTAAAATTGAAGAAATAGTTGAATAATAACCTGTATTTACAAATCATTTGGGCTTTTTGTAACAAACAACGTATAATATTTATTGCAAAATTATGTTTACAAAAAATGTTGAAAATGACCGCTTGTAAAAAAAAATTAACAGCCTGTATATAACAAACATAAGTTCATATGAACTTTACGACTTAAAATTGGTCCAGGAGTCACCCATTAAAATAAGCACATACCATTAAGTAACACCCCGTATAGATTATCTGAAATATTTAAAAAGAAACAAGTTAACCTTATTTGACCTTTTTTTTTTTTTGTCAAACATGTAAACTAATTCGGATTCTCTATGTTTACATATATGATGATTATTGTTGTTTTGTGTTAAGAATAACTCATATACAGAGTGTTCTACTTGAAATAATCGAATAATTAGGAAATTAATTATTAATTTCTTTGTTTATTGTTTAATATTTAAGTGATTGAATCATAAATTTGTATTTATGCAAAAATAAAAATAAAAAGATAATTCATATTAGTATATATATAGTCATATATATTATTTAGTTGTGTATGGTTGTGCATCATGGGTGGGCCAACCGACAAAGCAACTTAAATGCATTAGGATACAATTGCTTAGCTGGATACAGAAAGAAACCAATAGTATTCTTATTTCAACTTTATATATTATTGACAAATAATAGGGTTGTTACACTTGTTTTCTAAAATAATAACCAAAATGTTTAATCAATCGTATAATTTTAATCTTTTTGTTTGGGGGAAAAGAAAGGATTTTTACTAAAGTTAATTCTACATACAGTATATATACAGGTAGTTTTGCTATACATATATGTATTAGATAAATAAATATTTATTGACATTTGTTGTGATTATTCAACGAGAAATTTCCAACAAAATATTTGCAACAATATGATACAAATAAGCAAATTGTTATTTAATTATATTTGTTAATTACATAGTTTAATTATAACAGATGATAGTCGACAACAGCTTAAAAACGTAAAAGTAAAAATACTCAAATTCCGGATATTATCCAACGATATGTATCCTACAATTAACAATGCACGCAAGTATAGCTTATAATATGGTAGTTAATTTTCATTGTGTAGGTATAGAAAAAAAAAGAGCCACGCCATCCTGTATATATTGGCAAGAACAATTCATAATTTAAGCAAAACTTTCGAAAATTCAATAATTTTTGATCAACAATAATGTGATTTAACTATATTTGACAAAAGTTTATATAGATTTGTTAAAGTGGCGGTACTAAAAGTATATTTAGGCCAAACACATGGTGTGCCCACTTAAGGAGCCTATCAAGATTTGTTGAATCTTCTACTCATCAGCTTTAGCGATTGTATAATAATGCATTGTCATCTTTTATTGTGTTCTCTTTTTTTTGTGTTAGTTTTTTTAGTTTGAAAGTGAGGCGCCTGGCTATATGTATAGCACTTTTTCAATTATATAAACCATTACAAATTTTTGTCAGTAAAACGGTTTATATATATGTATATTTGAATAATTTCCAATGTTTATAAGAAATAGTTTACGAATATTATAAAGGGGTGCATTATAAAATAATTAATAAATTATAAGATTTTCGAGCTATTTCCTAAAAAATCCATAAATAAGAAAGTTAAAAGCTCTTCCAGATTAGTGAGTTGCAGAAAATGTTTTAATGGATACACACAGTATAAACTCGGACTGAATCGATTTTCCACCCCTTCTATGATATAGCAAGAGCAAGTATAAGGGCGTCTCCGGCGCGACGACATCCCATTGACCCTTTTTTTTTTGATAGATTGACAAATAAATATGCAAAGATTTAGTTTGATGGTTTCATTTATATTGCGACACTAAAGCATTCATCTATGATTAATTATTATAAATTTTCCCATAAATATATTGCATTGTTCCCAACTATATATATATATATATCTACCCTTACAGATGTAATTTCAATAACAATAACAATATAAGTCCATATATTTTTCTATTTATTTACATATCATATTATCTGTTTTATGTTAGTATAAGATGTGGTCCATATCCCTCTATTATAAAATTAAAATATTGTTCGAAATCTGAGCTCGAACATATAACAGAGGGTGGGAGTGTGCGCGGCCTTTACCCCATTTTTAATGCGCCAGAGGCAATTACACATAACGATTTCGGAGGTGCACATATACAAACATATTCATTCTTTTTTTTTGCACAAGTAATTCCATATTCTCTCATTAAACATAGCGATCTATATTTTCAATATATTATCTTATACCATACGTTGTTTCGTTAAAAAAAAGCATACACTTTTTTTTTTAAACATTGATTCGAACAATGTAATTAATTTATATTTTGAAATTATATTGCTAATGATAGTTTGACATAAATCGATTTATTAATAAAAAAAAAAAAAATTGAATCATATATTTAGATAATTTATTTCCATATATGGAGATAATTTAATAATATATCTAGATTATCTAGGGTTGTTCGGGAAGGTCAGGTATATATACATATATAGAGAAGAATCGGATATAGCGCCTCCTTTAGATACGCTATTCATTTAAACGCTAACTACCCTAACTAATCATTTCTTGAAAATGGTTAGAAGCTGTTGTTTTTTTATTTTTTTTTTTTGCTTTATTCTTCTGAATTATCGATACGTCATTTAAACTATATATAATGAAAAATGTTATTAATTTTAGATTCTATATCGGATTAAAACTGGTGGAACAGTTCAAGATGATGATCTGTAGAGAGTAAATTTTGAATTAATGATGACATAAGGGTATTTATATTGTGATACATATAGAAGGGGAAAGTATATTAGTATTTAGACAACCTATTTTGAAATCTGTTTTGCTATTTTGTTGTCCTCATTATTATTATTATTTCTTTTAACGATTTCAAGATTATCCAGACTTGTTGATAATAATTAGTCGAGTTGAATAATATCGTTGTCGTATATCGTAAAATGCGTGAGTCGTAATGTAGGGAGAAATGATATATATCATAATTAAAGTTCAATCTCCCCGTAAGAAGTTATGAACTTGGTTTCGCTTTATATTTCATGAGAGCGGCAAGCAATATAATGGTCTCCGTGGTTTTGTTTTATTTGAAGAAGAGAACGAGCGTCATAGTTGTTATGTGATATTGTAAAGTATTTCTGCATGCTATGTCGAGTTCTTCTGGTATAATATTTTAAAACCGCCCCCAAAATTTTTAACAATGTTTATAATTTTGCAATCATGAATTATGTCTGTTCAATACATTTAAAAGGGTGGTCTAATTATTATCATGATTATTATTATTATTTGTTTGTTGTTGTTGTTAAGAAGTTTTTGATTTGATAACGGTTAGGTCTGATGATGGTTGGTTCTAGATTCCTCAATATCTCTTTATATATATTAGTTATAAAATATCCAATCGTTGAATCTTTGTCAGGTCTTAATGATGCTAGGGAGTTCGAGACAATGAATTTTCAAGACACATATATTATATGACCAACTCATCGTTGCCCAGGTAAAGCTTTGCCGCAAACTAATTCCCTGCCGTCAGGGAGGGCGGATCGTGGACCTGCGTGCCTGTCACTTGCCACTGCCCGGCCTCGACCTCGGGACCTATTCACCGCCCCCGAGATGCGTCCTCTGCAGATGCATCACAGCTTTTTACTTAGAGAGATCCCATCTCTCTAAAAATTCTAATTGAGATTCCATCCCAGGCACAATGCACACATATACACACACAGGCACACATGGTGCGCCGTTTCAAATCTATATAAACAATTCCATAGTTCGAACATTGGACGAACGACCCTGACTGGATACACTATTCATGTAGCATGAAATTATTCATGCTACCTCGTTAACGGCCAATCTGTCGCCCAACATAATATACATATAGATATATAACTAATCTTGCAAACACCGAATCGAACATCATTAAGCCAGTATTCCTATATGGCGCCAGATTAAATCATCTGTTATATATAAAAATAAGATTTTTTACATATTTTATTGTTCATCAACAATACAATAAGAATAAAATATCCTTCCCTCAATTATAAAGTATACTCATTTAAAACCTATTATAGATTAAAATGCAAAACAGTTTGTTGTCTAATTAATAGTTTTGATACAATCCCGCAATTACGGTAGGTAGGTATACTAACCGTTTTAGCTCCTTTACTATAAGCTATACATATATATATAGATAGGTCTAAACATTCAACACACAATGTTTTACCTAATAATTAATGTTCTATTAAATTTTAATCAAATACGAATTTAGTTGAAATTACAATAAAGTATTATTAATATTATTATATCAAATCATTATTATTATTATTGTTTTTTTTTCCTTGTTGTATATTCTTTACGCAATAAATGTTTTATTGTATGAACAAGCATGTTAGTATTTTTACGAGCTTTCTCACAGCAGGATGTATCGTTTGCGGGAAGGTTAACGGCAAATAAATTCGCCAAAATGTTTCTTACCCATATCCAAAAGAAGAAAGAAAAAAAAAACGCCCCATTAACTGTTTTGACAATTTCATCATATATTTCTCAATATATATCGATACATATAGATATAAATCTTGATATTTCTTTAATTAGTAGTTATAAAATTTACAAGGCTAATTAACAACCGTGTATATATATAGTTGTGCGATTTTGATTTTTAATTTAATTTTTTTTAGGGGTGAATAATTATGTATCAGGTAATGTTGAACAATAATATATAGATCGTATATATTCTTTTTATTTAGTTATTTTTTTTCTTTTGGGGATGAATTAGTAAACGGGCATTGTTGAGTTAAGATGATATGTTGCTATAGTAGTATATAAATTGCGTGACTCATGCAATGTAAACGCAGTAGTACAGCATCCGAAGATAAAGCGGTCATCCAGTTATAAATAATATAGGCATGATGAAAAACTTGCATTGTATGCATGTATAAAGGGTTAGCCATTAATAACTAACAAAGGGTGAAAAAAAAAAAACAATAATGTATAGGGTGCCCCTTCTATATATTTTTAAAAATAAAATCTATAACTTCATATTTGATGACAGCTACTACTCTTCGCCTCTTCCGGGATTTTGTTCTTTGATTCCTGTTTCTTTATCGATCAAAGATGACTGGATTTTATTTTATTCATAATAAAAACTAATCATATATTTAATATAATAAAATATATTTATATTGTTTGGAGGATCGTTGCCATTTTTTTTTTATCACACCAGGTGATAACGGTTTTCGAATATCACAACCCTCTCTCTATATTTGAAACCCTTTAAGGGAGGAATAGTCGACGTACATTAAACATAATTCAAACACCTGGACGACGCCATTTTTGTCACAGTCTTCGTTTTATTGACTAACAATCGCATACAATTCGAATCTATCATCTTGATATCGACTATATATATATACATATATAACATCGCCCATCAATAATGTTGAGATGACATCTGTTGCTAACAAATAAATAACTATATAGTTTTTTTGACCTATGTTATTGTATGACCTTTTTAATGTCGAAATTTCAAAATATTGTTTAGAATTTTGTCAAAATCATCATTGAGCCAAAAATTGGGAAATCGTTTTATGTTTTTAATTATTCATTATTTTTCTGATTGATTATACCTTTAAGTATGTTGAAAAGATATAAACATATCGGCATATACAGGCATCATTAATTTAATGTTTACTTTACTATTAAAATGACTGTCGTCAAACTACATAATTAAAACATAAACATTGCAACTTTGTAAATATAATTTAAAAATAATTCGAGTCATACATATTATAAGTGGCTGAATATCGGAATATTTTGTTTTAAAGATTTATTTATATTATGACCTCTACCAAAAATAATTTTTCAAGTCTTCAGACTCGATAGAGTGGTGATGATTTATTTAATTATTATTTATATTAGTATTATTAGTTATCATAAATAATTTTTTTTGTTTGAATAAAAAAAAAAAAACAAAACAAAACCAACCGAATTTATATTACATATTTTGATTAGTTGGTCGTGATATTATTGTGTGGTATAATGTTTATTATATCTAAAACTAATAGTGGACCGTGTGTAATGTTTTGGAACGAGTTTCTTTGTTGGACGTTTATATCGGAGTAGTTTACCTAAAGTGAAACTAATTTCGAAAGGTGGACATCATCTCAACCTATAATTATAGGCAATCTGTAGTTCTTCCTTTATAGGTAGACCGCTCTCTTCGTCCTATAACATACTTTTAAATTTATAGAACCATCATTTTTCTTTTTTTTTTTATTATTATTATATTTCGTTTTTGTCTTTCCCAACGACAGTTGACAATCTGCATTTTAGGCGACAGCGGTATATAATTTATTATTATTTAAAATGGAAATTACTAGGCGTCTAGCGTCCTCCACATATTTTCATATAATTAACTGTTTTAATAGAGATTTATATAGGTATATATATTTTTTTGTTCATTCCAAAGTAAATTGTTATTTGAAAATTAATTATGTTTGTTTCTAATTTTATTATATTTTGGATGAAATATCCGCCATTTCGGATGTTCTGGTTTTGAGCACATGGGACAATTACAACAATAGCTCATGAACAATTGTCGTGTTTTGTTGGGTTTCTATTGGTTGGCGTATTATGTGACAAAAGCGACCAATGAGGGGAATTTATATACAATGACATAAAAGATGAAAACCATGTCCTTTTATCGATATATGTATGTATATATAGAACATATATGTACAATAATACTCATATATTTAGGTACTTATTTATTTATATAATATATAGAAGAAAAGCAAGTTTTCGGTCGGGTTTATCGCGGCTACTTGTTTTGAAAATTTATGAAAACAACCATCATTGTCATTATTAGAAAAATGATTGACAGTATAATACGAGTACATAATAATATTTTAGAAAAATGCCATTTGTGTATTAGTTCTCATAAGTTTTTTTTTTTTTTCAATAGTATAGTAGTAGTAGTAGATGCATCCCTGTTTTGATGCGGACAAGGGTCCAAATCTGTATCAATGGCCCTCTTACAACATTATATTTAATCCAGGCATTGTAAGGACAAAGAATTATGAGAGCTTCTGTTCAACGGACCATATGACATTAGGAAATTTTGTATCGAATTACCGAACAAATAAAAAAAAATAAATAATATTTTTCATATTTTATATACTAATATGGTTCGATGATTTTTGCAAACAATTCACCAACAATATATATTAACAAGGGTAAAAAAATATCTTAAACTACCCTCAATTAGAAAATATATTGAATAAAGTACATAACTATTTATAAAATATTTTGTTGAAGGATGTTGAATTCCGGTCGAGTTGTCGTTTTTATTTATTTAAATTGTCTCATTGTTTGTTGATGATAAAGACTTTAAAATACATTTGAAGATAGTACAGTGACTTTGTGAGAAATATATATACGAAGATGAAGATTGTCACAGTTTATGCCCAAATCTGCATACAATGCAATGACATGTCGTAATGGGAAAAGTTGTTCCGGCGAACGAACTATGGACGGTATGCTTCTTGAACACAATTTTCTATTAATCACGGTTACGTTCCGTTAATTAAAAAGTTCAAACCGTATATCTATATAGTAATCTCGATATTTACATCAAAGCCGCACTTTTTCTTTTTTTCTTGTTGTTGTTTTTTTTTAATTGACATCGAAATACGTCACCTCTGTTAACAATATCTATGAAATATATATAATTCGTACGAAAATAAATAAAATTTCTATTTCAAAATAACAAGATTAGCTACTAATACCATCTAACTATCTAGTTAAGTTGGTAAGTACGCTTATCAACAAAACAATAGACAATAGATGTTTAATATTGGCAGTGAAATTAGTTTTACAATCGATCATTATTTTATAATTATTAAAGAATTCCCATCTATGTCTCAGTAACGGTATGATGAGGAGGCGGTATTACTGTCACACTATGAGTGGCAACGGTTGGTTATTTTTTTCTCAACATAAGAGATTGTTAGTAGTATTTTTATTATTATTATAATTATAGTTTTTTTATTTATATTATGTAGAAAATGGCGGCCTATTTTCTAAGGGTATATATATATAAGTGAAAGTCCATAATATATATGTATATACATATAGGTACGTCAAGTAGGGTCGAACATCTGTCATGTGACTATATTTTCTAATGTAATGGGGTCGTGCATAATGCTTTTATACCCTTTATTTGAGATGTTGAGTACCCAAGTGCACGGTATACAAGGGCGATTCTCTTGCCAATAAAAAGGGTATATATTTTGTAGGAGGAGTCCTTTAATAATGTTGACAATTGTACAATCGCAATGAAGTAGAACTTTTTTTTTTTCAATACAAAAATATAATGGGAAATAATCCTTTTAAGTGAATTTATGCTTTAGGACTGATTCAAAATAAATATAAGTATATAAAATTCTAACACATGTTCTTTTAAAAAAGGGAAAACCTTATTATTATCATTTTCACTAAATTGCCTTCCAGCTAATATATCGACCTAAATTTTGCAATATTTCCCCACTATATATAGCATATAAAATATATGTATATACACTATACCTATATATGTATATGTATATAGATGGAGTTGATGAACCAAGTATATCTTATGTATATATGTATATATTTTTATATCATGTATATTGTCCTGAGGATGGTCGTCTGATGGTGGTGTTTTTAGCACATTTATTATATCCCTAATATTGGGTCGTGCCGTATCTCACCTGGCTATCTCTGTATTTCTAAAACAATAAAGAATATTACAAAAGTTAATTGTAGGTTGTCAAGGTGTCGATTTGTAGTTTTTTTCGTTGATGTTATCAAATAAATAAATATTACGCGTTGAAACAAACAAAATTTGTCCATTTCGGCTATTGGAAATTGACTTTAAGTAAGTAACATTTACGGGCTAGATTTCAAAAAATTTCGGAATTAGAATGATCTTGATAAATTTTGATTGAGAGAACCAAGTTCCGATTGCATGTCACGTTTGTTAACGGAAACGGAAAACTATGCAGATGGCATTGTTGTAGACATTTTACATGCACACTTCAGGAAACTAAGGTCCAATTTCATGTCCAACAAACTATATATATATATATATACATATACACCTATATCTAAATACAAGATATATCTAGTCTCATATAAGCAGTAAAACACGCACTATATAGGTATAATCCGTGATACATTTTGCTAATAATAATAATAATAATAATAATAATAATAATAATAATGGAATGTGTGGAGCTATGTCTTATTGTCAGCTTATTATACAAATTTGGTTCTGAGAAATGTAAAATATTTTGGGTCTTGATATTTGTCAAGGATAGGCGACAAATTTCTGGTTATAATAAAACCCAGCAGGTGCCCATCAACTTTTCGGTCGCCCCTTTTATTATGAAAAATGTTGCGGAAAAATAAAACTATAACAATAAAAGAAAAAAGACCGTCAAAATTTTAAAAATATATGCCTAAGGTAATTAAATGGTCATACGACAAGCGTTGAGTGTTTTTTTTTTTTTTAAAAATAAAATTCCCATTATATAATTCATGGATTTCTAACTAATAAATGGTTTAGTTTCGATTTTAATATATATTTAGATAGATGTACAGATATAGGATATGTTCAGTTATTACAATATTATAATAAGATTGTTGAATACAAGAAGTTGCTATTATAGTTGGAAACTGGCGGTTAGAATCAGATGGTGGTCGTTAAATTGTAATAGCAACCCTTATTCCAAGATAAATGACTTTCTCGTTGCAAACCCATGTAAAAGGTCGCTTAGACAAAGGTTATTACAAAGTGTTTTTGTTATCTTGTTCATCAGGTTTTCACACCCAACGTTTGATGGATGAGTTGGGCCCATATCTGATGAACGTTGGTCACGACACCACTTTCATAGAACTCCAGATATACAATCATATGGTAGACACTGCA
>JAZBGX010002186.1:0-10279 GCA_037414775.1 Zonitis immaculata | reverse complement strand
CGAACAAAAGAAGAATTGAGTCGATATTTTAAGAGCAAATATTGAGTATTATTAGGTTGAACTGTGATCCTGACAGATTTGCGACAGTGAACGCTCTTGAGACTTGGAAACGACCGTTCTTACTATGAGCCCGGAGAAAATCACAGTCGTAAGTCCCGCACGAAAGGCTACGAAATACCTGGAAAAACAAACCTCAGTCTTATTGGAACAATTCACCGGCACACCAAGCCGAATTTGCGGTAGCTGCCATTCTATTCTCCAGATCTTGGTACTATCGACCATCATTACTACTTTGGATCACACCTCGTATATTCGTAATTTTTTATTGAATTTAAATAATGATTCGGTTGATTTTGCACTATAATTCGCAACCTTGATGATTGTTGAATCGTTGATATTATATAATGATGACAACAAAAACACCCCACAGAACTGACATCATAACGAATAGACAATCCTTAAAATATCGAGCGGAAATGATGCCGTTTGTCTATTCAATTATATAAAAGAAGCAAACAACAAATAAATAATAAACTAATTAGAATGACGTCGATAGATTTTGGAGTAATTGATTATCATTGTATGTACAATAGTTGTAACAACGTAATAGAGAAGAGGTGTGTCGAATTATTTATAGCGGAAATTTTGACTGATAGTAATTTTTTCAATTTTTGTATCCAATAATTAATTGACTGTTATTATTGATTAATCACGTCTGTCGTTTTATAAATTGAGATTGATGTCTGATTGAATTAAATGTTTATTAATCATTTTTCATTATTAGTTGATTAGCATCTATTTGCATAAATTTAGTTCAATCTAATAATAAATTTTTGTGGTAATTTAATGAAGAACAACAGTCTCGGTTGTGTGTCAGCCAACTCTCAAGATCATAAATATTTGCATTAAAATAACAAAATTTTAATGGAAAGTTTGATTGAAAAAAATAGAGTGTTGGCTGAAAATTCATGAAATTTTTTCAATGGTCCCAACATCGATGCGACTCCACCACAATCTCAATTTTCTGTCTCCTCGTTTCAACTTCAGTCTTCGGGGATTCATCGATAAAAAAAATTATATCGCAGTCAACAAAATAAATAAATGAATTACAGTAGGAATGCACAGTTATAGCGAAACAAATCAGTGTAACGAATCTGATTTTTCATAGCAGAAAACACAATTTTTGCAGTTTCATTGTTGTTTATTTGTTTGAATCAATTGAAGAGCTGAAAGGTCATGATATTTAATGAAAATAAAACTGAAAAAATAGAAAAATACTTTGTTGCTCTATTTTTTCCAGTTTCTCTTGCTTGTTTTAAAATAAAAAAGATTAACTTTCTCCAATCGACACGCCACTTTTCTTATTTCCTTCATCTATTTTTACACAATCGTGTCCTTCACATTTCGAATGAAATAATCTGCCAACTGTTCTTCTCTAGAACACGACAATAATTAATCTCTATACAAGAATTTCATAATCTCGATCTTGATCGACAATCGACAATAGAACATCGACATCGTAATTGAGTTGATCAAACCTTTAGAGTTTCAATCATATAAAATATTGAAAAAAAAGCCCGAAACATGACTTCTACGAGGGCTAATCAAAAACCAACTATACTCGAGTACTTCTTGTAGTCACAAAAATCTAGAGAAAAAATAGGGTAGCAAGCTCAAACCCTCACTAGATTGGAATTACATTGCACATGGTACAAGGAGTGTAAGCAGCACAGCTACAGAAAAGTTTTTTTTTTTCAGAGTACTCGGTCAAACTCAATTTAGATCAAACTAGTGCATTTAATAAAATATTTCCACGATTACGTTATATTTGAATTATTTTTATTAAATTACTTAGCCTCAAGGTTTCTTTCTATATTTGGTTGATTATTATCTCTAGAATATCCTTTATTATCAATTATATTGATTCCAGTGATCTGCGTTTCAATAATATTCGCGAAATTCTACCGGAAACATTCAAAAATCATCGCAATATCCGCTCGCTTCTATTAAACAACAACCAAATTGTCGGATTGAAAAATGGCGTTTTCACTGGATTAGTCCAATTGAAACATCTATATTTATACAAGAACCGTATCAAATATATTGAAACTGAAGTCTTCCACAATTTACCCAAATTGGAACATTTGTGAGTTTCTATTATTATTATTATTATTTTCAGTTTCAGTAACGTAATTGTTTATTTCAGGTATCTCCACAATAACGAGTTGTATGAATTTAAAGCTGGAACTTTCTCAAATATGCCTCGTCTAGATCGACTGTACGTTTTGTTTTTTGTGTGTTGTCTCCTCCTATCTGTTTTGAATTTATTTCTTTGTTATTGTTGGTGTAAATGAAATATAAAATCATCTTTATTTTTAGATTCTTATATAATAACCACATCAGTCATATACCGAATGGATCGTTCAAGAATTTACCAAATTTGAAACGTCTACGACTCGATCAAAATGCTCTAGTTTGCGATTGTCGCATCGCATGGTTCACAAAAATGTTGAACAATAATAAACTAAATATAGCCGCAAATTGTAAATATCCCAACGATATGTACGGTAAACCGTTGAAAGGAATGTCGCCGCATGACTTCCATTGTCGTTAGTTCACTATCATTATCATTATACTAAACATTTAAAAAAAATAAAATCAAATTTAGGACCACCGGAGATCATGGAAGGACCGCAAGATGTCGAAATAACATGGGGTGGAACTGCAATTTTTACATGTCGCGTCAATGGTGATCCTCAACCATCAATTTATTGGATGTTGAACGATGAAGAGTTGCATTTGAAGAATGGTAAACATGAAATGATCGATAATGGTTCGTTGATGGTGAAAAATATCGAACATACAGATATCGGTCATTATGAATGTATGGCGAAAAATACGGATGGTGAAGTGAAATCACGACCAGCCCGTATGGTTGTAAGAAGTTTCACCGAAAATCCGCCCATTTACGGTGATTACCATTTTAACGCATAAATTTTTTAATATAGTTTTATTATGAATAGGTGCTCCAATTTTCGAAACAACACCAACTAGTCAGACATTAAACGAAAATAGTTTAGTATTCTTCGAATGTCGTGCTAGCGGCAATCCGGAACCAACAATTTCATGGTCCCATAATGGCATCCAATTGCTACCAACACCACGGATCCTAATTGAAAAACATCGATTAATTATCAATCCGATCAAATCGTCCGATCATGGAACGTATCGTTGTGAAGCTTCAAATATCAACGGTCATATTAGTGCTGAAGCTAATCTTTTGATAAATGTCGCTCCCGTTTTCACTGTCCATCCGGATAATGTTGAAGCGAGTATCGGTGATCGTGTCAAATTGGAATGTGTGGCTGTTGGCTCGCCACCACCCGAAATGACATGGTTTAAAGATGATGTAGAAATACGGAATAACGATCGGATTTTCATATCACCCGATGGAACATTTTTGGAAATTAGAGCGACCCAATTGGAAGATAACGGATTGTATATTTGCGAAGCACGGAATAATTTAGGATTCCGGGAGGTTAGTGCTCGCGTTGAGGTTAAGAATTTATCACGAAAACCACCGAAATTAATCTATAAACCTTACAATGTCGAAACTATCATTGGTAGTACAATTGAAATACCATGTAAAGCGATAGGTGATCCAACTCCAGGTATACAATGGCAGAAAGATGGTGCTGGACTACAACGTACCGGCCGCACTAAAGTCTCCCTTACTGGCAATCTCTACATTTATGGTGTTTTAGTCGAAGATCAAGGCCGTTACGAATGTACAGCGATCAATGATTATGGTCGTGATACAGCCGCTGGTTATTTAACAGTCAAAGAAAATGAAAATCTAGACAATTTCGGTATCGGCGATAAATTCGTTAAAGTCGCCTTTATTGAAGCGACACAAGAAGTCGATCAAGCAATCAATAAAACCATCGATAATCTATTTAATAATAAAGGACCGCACAGTTCGGCCGAATTGTTTCGATTGATCCGTTTCCCGGATGCTCCAGCACGTGAACTAGCCCGGGCAGCTGAAGTCTACGAACGTACTTTGGTCAATATACGGAAACATGTCGAAAAAGGTATGACAATGAATTCGACCAATGATTTCAATTATCGCGAAATCCTATCAGCCGATCATTTAGATTTAGTTGCACAATTATCCGGTTGTATGACACATAGACGTACGAAAAATTGTACCGATATGTGTTTCCATAAGAATTATCGTACGATTGATGGTACTTGTAATAATTTACAATATCCAATGTGGGGTGCTTCATTGACCGGTTTTCGACGTATTTTAAAACCGATTTATGAAAATGGTTTTAGTACACCAATTGGTTGGGATAAAACACGTAAATATTTTGGTTATCCTAAACCAAGTAGTCGATTAGTATCAACAACATTGATAACAACAAAAAATATAACACCGGATAATCAAATTACCCATATGGTAATGCAATGGGGACAATTTCTAGATCATGATCTAGATCATGCTATACCATCAGTGAGTTCGGAAAGTTGGGATGGTATTGATTGTAAGAAGTCTTGTGATTATGCGGCACCATGTTATCCAATGGATGTACCATTGAATGATCCGAGAATTAAAAATCGCCGTTGTATCGATTTTATACGATCATCGGCGATTTGTGGTAGTGGTATGACGTCAGTATTCTTCGATAATATCCAACCACGTGAACAAATCAATCAGTTAACATCTTATATTGATGCATCACAAGTATATGGATTCTCTGAGGAATTAGCAAGGAATCTACGTGATTTGAATAGTGATGGTGGTCGTTTAAGAGAAGGCGCTATCTTCCCAGGTCGGAAACCGTTATTACCATATGCTAGTGATCAAGGTGTCGATTGTCGTCGGAATTTATCCGAAAGTACGATAAGTTGTTTTGTTGCTGGCGATATACGTGCCAATGAACAAGCTGCCTTAATTGCAATGCACACAATATGGATGCGTGAACATAACCGTTTAGCTAGAGAATTGAAATCATTAAATCCCCATTGGGATGGCGATATGATTTATCATGAATCACGCAAAATTGTTGGTGCTGTAATGCAACATATCACGTACAAACATTGGCTACCATTGATTTTAGGTGATGAAGGTATGCGAATGTTGGGCGATTATCACGGCTATAATCCAACAATAAATCCGAGTATATCGAATGTTTTTGCAACAGCTGCTCTACGTTTCGGTCATACACTGATCAATCCAATTCTACATCGACTCGATGCTGAATTCAAACCGATCCGAGAAGGACATCTACCACTGCATAAAGCTTTCTTTTCACCATGGCGTGTTGTCGATGAAGGCGGTATTGATCCGTTAATACGCGGCTTATTTGTAACACCGGCGAAATTGAAGAAACCCAATGAAAATTTGAATAGTGACTTAACGGAACAATTGTTCGAAACAGCACATGCTGTTGCTCTGGATTTAGCTGCTATGAATATACATCGGTCACGTGACCATGCTATACCAGGCTATTTAGAATTTCGACAATTCTGCAATATGACAGCGATTGGTAGTTTCGATGATTTACAATATGAAATTAGCGATAGTGATGTACGAAGGAAATTACAGCAATTGTATGGTCATCCTGGTAATATTGATGTATGGGTAGGTGGTGTTTTAGAAGATCAAGTTGATGGCGGTCGTGTCGGTCCATTATTCCGTTGTTTATTGATCGAACAATTCCGACGATTACGTGATGGCGATCGTTTCTATTATGAAAATCCATCCGTTTTCAAACCGGAACAATTGATACAAATCAAACAATATACATTAGCTAGGATTTTATGTGATAACGGTGATAATATAACTAAGATTAATGAAAATGTTTTTCTATTACCTGAATTACAAAATGGTTTAATTGATTGTGGAAATTTACCGAAAATCGATTTGAAATTATGGTCGGAATGTTGTGATGATTGTCGTTATTCGGGACAATTGAATACGATTAGTCGATTGAATACAAGAAATAGACGTCATTTGAGCGATAATGATCAGTATTTGAATACAACCATAATCGATGATTTTCGTACAGATGGTGATTATGAATTGAAACGGAAAATAATGAAATTGGAACGTAATGTTCATGATTTAAGAAGAACTGTACAGAATTTGATTGCATCAATTGAAAAATTAGAAAATAGAAATTGATTTTAATTTGTAAGTTAAGTTTAAAACATAATAATGCACGATTTTCAGCATTTTTTATATTTTACATGTGATAATATTGTTGAAAAAAAAAGATTTCTATATAGATACTATATAGGTGTTTATTTATAATTATCTTAATTGATAAGAGAAAGCTACTATTTAATGTTTAATGTTTTCAATAATAACATAGGTTGTATGTAGCATTATGAATTGTGCCATTGTTGTATTACTAAAAAAAAAAAATGTTATTCTCGATAGTTGAATAAAATCATTAATCAGGTGATCGTATTCTTTGAAAATCTCAATCTTTACCTCGATCTTTATATCATGATTTAGAAACGTAAGCGGCGGTTAGATCACGACAAGCAAGCGGCTCATTTTGCTAGTTCATACAGAGTGGTCCGTCAGAGGCTTTCCCGGTCTTGTAGAAACTCTGGTTCTAGTGGAGCGAAAAAATGCACTCGAGGATCTAAATGATGATGATTTATTATAAGAGGGTCAACGTTGCTTGCATCGGCGCAATTTCTAACGCAACTTGCTTGTTGTTCAACTGAGCAGTAGACGGTTGGAATGTGCGTCGAAAATTCTGCCGGTGCAAGCAACGTGTACCGTTTTGGTTGGTATCAACTATAGTATTTTTATTGAATGACAACCTGTATTTGTACACAATACACAAATTGGGGGCGTTCACCGAAAATAACTAAACAATTAAATTTAATAATAATAATTTATTCATTTATTTAATTTTGCAGCTGTGTCCACAATTTTTACGTAATCGATATAATTATAACAAAAAAAAAACAAAAAAAAAAAAACAGTAGTATTGAAATACAATTACTAAATTTTAAAGTGACCACTACAAATATTTACAATCAATAATGGGACTCAAAACGAAACGGTAAAACTATTGTCACAATCTTTATAAATTTATCAATAATTTTGTGGCTTAACAAAAACAAACAAGCATAAATACTAATTGAGCATTTTCAATAAAATTGCCCATTCATTATATAATTATAATTATAATGATAAAACTATATTTGTAAAAAAAAAAATAATGCACAACCTAAATTATCTAAAGACAACGAAAAGAGAGAATAGAATCAGCCGCCGATTATATGAATAAAAATAAAATATGGGACTAGAGTACTATAAATTGTTAATAATTGATAGTTGCAAAAATTATAATATATATATATATATACATATTGCCTAAAGAAATTGAGAAGAGAAACAAACAAATTAGCAATATTTCGTCTTAAAAACTATAAAATATAATCACAATATAGAGGAAATAAACAAAAGTTAATCGAATTAATAATAATAATAATAATAATCATAGAAGAAAAAAAAGACGATCACAATTATTCTTTTATTATTATTTTTTTGTTATATAAAGTGATGCATTGCACAAGTAGAACGACCTGTACAGTAATTGAGAGTATAATTAGAGCCATTCAACTAATTTCATTACAATAATTTGGAATTTGAGCCGAATTTTTTCATAAAATAACAATTGGTAGATATGGTTTTAATTAATTAATTAATTAAAAAAATTATTACATATTGTAAGCAACATAGATTGGATCTAATTGATCGGCTAGAAAGCCATCACGTAGATGCATCCGTTGTTTTTCGCCACGTGAATTGATCGGTACAACGCCAGGATCAACAACAACAACAACACCAACAATCAAATGATGTTCTTCTAAAACTGTATTTGTAACTAATGGCACCAAATCAAGAGCTTCACTTTCATTACCATCTAATTCAACAACGACAACCAATAAATTGGTCCATGTAAATACGGCACTGCAAATTGTATTTGTAATTAATAAATTGTTTACGATAATCGAAACAAATTTTACTACTTACCATTCAGCAATTTTTTTATGGCACCTTAAAACGCTATTTTCTATATCGATCGGATGATATCGCATCCCTCTCAACATGATAGTTTCATCTAAAGCACCAACAACAAATACAGCATCATGTAATTCAGGTGAATCTATTGTTGCTGTTGTTGTTGTTGTTGTTGTTGTTAATAAATGTTGCGATGAACCTAATGAATCATTATCACTTTCACTCCGACTACTACTCAAAATTGTCTCATCATTCTGGCATTGTTGTTGTGTACATTCGGTACGTCGCAAAAAACCCAAATAACCAGTTCTAGCATAAATTTCACCAGTATTACCCGTTACTAATTTCGCATTGAAATGATCACTATATTCACTTTCATCACCATAAATTGTAAAATAACCACTAGCCGAATGACCGCTTTGTACCCATATTTCACCTAAATGCGAATCACCGCATTGACCTTTCGTTTCCGGATTAGCAATAATAACTTTAACACCTGGCAACAATTTACCACTTTCCATTATACATAAACTGTGCGGACTGCCGCGTTCAACTAAACTAACACGATCATTACGTAATGCTCGCAAATCGACATAAACTGTTGATGGTTCAGGACTGGAAGCACCTTGTAAACATATTGCAACATTGACACGACAACCGAACGATGTTGATACAGCACGTGGACTTAAACCTAATGCACTGAATAATTTCGAAAAACTGGTCGTCAAATTGATACGTGGACGTTCTTCGGCAACAACAACACAAGTTCGGACACAACCCAAATTGATGCCGCGCTGTTTCAATTGATTCACAGATGAACCAAGACCTTTTGTACACAATTCCATTACACCATATGAACAGAATGTATCGCGTACTTTATGTTGACTAACTGCCGTCAACCATAATGCCGGATTTACTTCGACTTCGGATGGTGGTATCAAAATCGAATGATGACCGGAATAAATACTACTTAAACACCTAAAATATCCGAATATTACAAACATATAATAGAGAAATTAATTAGATAATTACCATAAAGCAAATCCTAATCCACAATATGGATCTAAACATAAAGCAATATGCCGGCTTGGATATAATTCACATGCTAATTTCATACTTTTACATAAATTCGTTACGGCAGCATGTGACATTTTAATACCAGCTAACATGCCAGTTGTTGAAACGCTAAAATCTAAATATGCCAACATTTCAGCAGTTGGTGCACGATACAATACCGGCAATTTCTTCTTAGGCATATCGTCAGTATCTAAAATTAATGGCCATGATTTTATATCAACAACATTACTAGCTTCTTTCGAACGTAACAATTTTATAACGGCTTGCGTCGATAATACCAAGACAGATTTTGAAACGTCAACAATCATACGCACTGTTGGTAATGTTGTTTGTAGATTTTGTGGATGCGGTGGTCGTATTGTTACTGGTACAGCACCAACATATAAACAACCATAGAAAGCACATATTAAATCGAGACCGGGTGGGAATATTAATGCAACATGATCACCAGTATTTATACGGCCTTTTTCATTCAATAAATTACCAATACGTTCGGCTTTTTTATGCAATTCGGAACATGATAAGGCTTTAGCAACAGCACCTTTACTATTCAATAATGTAAACAATATGTGGTCGGAAGTACATTGTGCTCGCCAACGTAGAATTTCGGCGATAAATTGTTGTTGCTAAAATTTTGAAAAATAAATTAAACAAAATAAATTTATCAATTTATAATGGAGTAATACCTTTTTCGAAGCATCGCCCTCTTCATCTAATCCACCCATATCCCTACCCTGAGCACTGGCTAGTCTATTACCTTGTACGAGATTTCCAACGATTACAGACGCCGGACCAACGTCTGAAACACAGTCGGTTGCTGAAATACAGAGGAAAACAACATGCTGTAGCATCTCTCAAGCAAAAGCTTTATATTTTTTTTTTCTCCCCAAATTATCATTATTATTATAAACAATTTTTTCGTGTTAGTTTCAATACGTTAGAAAACTCAACCAACGTTAAATACAAATTGCAGAGTGTACCTAAATAGATTTTACCATTAATAGAAGACACACAACACACAAAATACAAATACGACCTCTATTATCTGTAGATTCGGATAATCGAGGTTCTACCATTTTAAAACCCAAAATATTAGTAGAAAATGTGCAAAATTGCTTTTCAAATAATAATAATAATAATAAAAGA
>JAZBGX010002184.1:0-14112 GCA_037414775.1 Zonitis immaculata | reverse complement strand
ATTTGTTTGATGGCTGACCTTATTTATTCATTTAATTAATTAATGAAAATGATTAGAAAAATCTAAAATAAAATATTTATATAATTTTTTGATAAAAGATAAATAATTAATTATTATCATTATTCAAATTTGATTGTCAATTCGAACAATAAATAACAGAATTAGGGCGAGTTTATATTGGACGAACGGTCGAACGAACGAACAACTTATTCGTTCGTTCACCAATCGCAAAAAATAAACATTTTTGTCGGTAGTTTTTCGTTAATTTATTTTTCTTATGTTGTCTTTTTTTCGCGGAAAATTTTGCTGGATTTTTCGATTCTATTTAGAATTTTTCCGGGTTTTCTAGAATATAGGAAATTAGTTATTGCAAAAATTTTTTCATAAAATTTCCACTTTTCTTTTCTTGTTAGATTGCTTCTAATTTGCGTTTTCATTTAAGAGAATCTAATTTTGAATTTTCGAAATTGATGAGAATTTCATTGAAAATTCCGTAAAATCCTGGCCAGTTTTCCTGGAAATCTATTATTTCCAAATGTTTTGTCGAATTTTCTCGTTCTCATTTTATTTATTTCTTATTGTTAATAAAAATTTCTCGTATCAACAAGTATTTTGAAATATTCGCATCCACCAAAAAATCATGAAAAAAAAAGTTCTCTTTTTTATCTTTGGTTGTGAACGCGCCTTAATAAAAAATCGCGTACGCCAATCAATTTTTCTCATAATAAAATTAACTGGAGCAGTCTATTATCTAATTCTATTCGATTGTTTTTTTACAATTACAATTATAAATAAATTAAGGCGAGTTTACATTGGACAAACGTCGAACGAACATTTCTTTGTTCGTTCACCAGTCGCACCAAATGAATTTCATTGTTAATATTTTCCAAATTGTTCTCAACTGATTTTCTTTGAATTTCCAGTAGTTTTTCCTCAGACTATAGGATTTTTCTCCCGATTTTCAGGATTTTAGAGGAATCTCAAATTGATGGTTGAAAAAATCTAATGAATTTTTTTTATTTTTTAAATTTTCAAGCTTTTTCTTATCACAAAAAAGAAAATTGATTATAGCAAGATTTTATTGTACTTTTTTTCTCAAATGCTAATTTTTCTTCTAATTTTATTTTCTTTGATTCTTAATCATATGTAAAATCTTAATTTTAAATATTATTGGGCAAAAATTCAATGGCTTTTCATTGAAAATTTCGAAAACTATCAGGCACAAACGAATTAATTGTTGTAAACGTGCCTTAATAAAAAAATCGCGTACGTACGTCAATCATTTTTTCCCATTATAAAATTAACTGGAGCAGTCCACTAATCCTATTTTAGAACAATACATAAATAAAGGCGAGTTTACACTGGACGAACGTCGAATGAACACTTGTTTGTTTGCTCATTTTTTTCGAATATTCAGTAGTTTTTCCTAAAATTTATTAGTCTGCTTTCAAAATTTTTTTGTTCTAAAATTATTTACTGAGAAACGATGGAATTCTTGATTGAATCTCCAATTTTCAGGATTTTTAAGAAGATTTGATGAAATTTTCGATTTTAATTCGAATTTTCAGGATGTTTTTTCACAAAAAAATGAAAACTGGTTTTAGCAAAATTTTCTTTTTTCAAGGTTGGGTGAATTTCCTCCAATTTTTCCATTAATGGGCAAAATTTCAATGCACTATCATTGGAAATTGTGAAAATTTTCCATTTCAATTATTTTTAAAGTTGAATTTTCACATTTTCTGCTCTTTTTTCTCATACAAATTTTAAGTTTCCAGTAAAAAACATATTTAGAAATATTCGCATCGATTAGAAACTGATACAAACAAACGGATTGTCTCTTGTGAACCCGCATTAATAAAAAATCGCGTAACTCCAATCAACTTTTCTCATTATTATAAACCAACTGGAACAGTCCATCAACATCATCATCATCAACATCATCATATCGAAATTTATGTAATAATAATTTATTCATGATAATGATAATTTTTATCAAAATTATGTTAGCATTTAATTATTTTGTTCGGTTTTGTGTATTTGTGTATTTCCCGATATTTATCAGCAAGTATTAAAGTTCATCGATTCTAAATATTGTCCCCCTTATATATTATAATAATAATTTTAATTAAAATCGAATTACGTCAGTATTTCAAATAATTGAAATATCGAGAGACTTGTTGATAAAATTTCAATTTCACTGACCTTTTCCTAATAATATACAACCACAATTTTTCGCATTTCCCAATTAAACAATTCCTATTTAACGAGAAAATTAACAAAAATCAGAAAGAGGACAAAAAAATACAACGATCATTAATAAAATTGACCTTGTTGCCTCGTGTATGGATTGAATTCAGTTTCTCTTTGTAAGTTGACGTGGTTTTTTCTGTTATTGTTGTTATTTTTTTTAATCGCGTACGCAATTTGGACAGTTCCAGACAGTTCATTATGATTTATTTATGATCTAATTATTCATTATTATTATTTGTGATAATTAAAAGTTATAAATTTATCTCTTATATTATATGGCATTGGAATGAAATGATATCATTTATTTGTTTGTTTTTTCTCATGTACAACATACATATTCGATATAAACTTGACTTTGTTTCCTTCATTTTTATGTAATAATAAATTTGTTCGATTTTGACAAAAAGCCTGCTCCTGTCCCCCGCTCCCGAACGATTCACATTTCCCAACTATTGAATTTCTGATTTATTTATAATTCTAATATTATATTATTCGATTTCTCTCAATATATTTTGTCTTGTTTGTTTTTTTTTTCTGTTGTTGTTGTTGTTGTTGTTGTTCGATAGTTTTTCTTTTCTTATAATGTTTGTTGTTATCCTTAGATGGAAAATGGAAAGTAATTTTTCACTCTTTTTGACACTAAAATATTTCCAAGATTATTTTGTTATGGTAAACAGTTGACAACGATTATCTAAGATTTTCCATTTCAGGACATTATTCATGAAATTATACGGTTTTTTGAGTTTTCCCTACATAGATTAATGGAAATAAACGAACAGGCCCGGCTCAAGGATTATCGAATCCATTATGATAAAACTTTAGAGATTTTCATTCGAATTTTCATTTGTATCAGATTTATTTGAATTTCGCAATTTAATTATGTTTTGGTTTTTCCAAATGCCAATTTTCCAATCTAGTTTCCGTTTTTATTCGAATGTTTTCATCATAAGTAGTTTAACAGATTTTCTTGGGGAATTGCAATTGGAATTAATTAGATTTTCAAAATGGAGAATCGTGAAAATTGTAAATATAGGAATTTTATTGAAATATAAGGAAAATTTTTCACTAATTAAGCCCAAAATTTTCCAACTTCTCAATAAGATTAATGAAAATATCGATTATAGCAAAATTATTCATCGAAACGAAATACTCTCAGATTTTAGTGGATTGTGTTTTGTTTTTTTTTTTTTTTGGACAATTGAGTGACATTTTGCAGATTACTCAAACCATTTTCCAGATTTTCAAGAAAAAATATATTTCCTGAAAATTGAATACTGAATATTTGAGAAACTGCAAAATCTATTGGCAAAACTCGTATAGTTTTTCCGAAATTCTCATGAGCTTTCCAAAATTTCCAAGTTCCTTCACTAAATTTTAATTTTCTCACAAAATGGGCTGAATCTTCGAAATTTTCCCACCTCAAAAAATTCTAGAAAGTTGAGAGGGAATTTTAGTGGGAAAATTTTAATAGGAAATTCGGGGAAATTTTACAAACTTTCTCAGATTCCAGCAGAAAAATGCTGTTGTCTGAAAATTTCCAAAATTACACGCCAACATATTCTTATGCTGAATTTTAGAATTTTAATCACTGTAAAGTTTCTTGGTAAAAATGTAGTTTTCCCAAAATTTCAAATTTTTGCCAAAAAGCACTCGAATTCCATGATCTAATTCCAATTTTTTTTTTACATGAAAAAAAATCCAAAATCTTGCTAACAAATATTTTATTGCAATAATCGAGATTCCGAATAAAAATCGAAGAATTGGCCAATTTCAATTTCCCCACATAAAAAATTGATTTATTCAAAAGGAAATGTTAGAACATCGTCAACTGTTACATAACTGTTCAGGTTTTTGTTCGAAAAAATCCATTCTAATTTGAATAATTCAATTACCATTGATAAAATAATAAATACGAATAAATTTGACTAATCCAAATCTTAATCTCCATCCTGATTGTAATAATATCCAGTTTTATTATAATAGCAATCGAGATCATGACCATTTCTGGAATTACATCATAATATCCCGAACTAGAAATTTCCTGTTATTATAATAACTGCAGTTCTATATTTATTCATCATTACTTATTATAATTCTTATAAAGATAAGCATAAATTTAACCGATTCAATAACAATTCGTTAAAAAAGATGAATACTTGAAAATAGAACGAGAAAAAAAATTATTATTAAAAAACGATATAAAATTCTAAATAAAACTGCTACTTCCTTACATCAACCAATTATTCTTTATAGTTTTGAAATTTATATCCTGTCATCGTGAAATTGTGTTAGGAGGACGCAGTTTTTTTTTATATATCTATAAATTTTATAGCTCTAACATTATTATTATTATTATTATTAGAAAAAAGAGGTCTTAGATGCAAAATAATTTCACCCTTTCAACTTCAACTACTATAACGATTTCCCTTTTGTTTCTGTTACCATTCTCTCATACAATCATTCTTTCTAATGGTTAATTTAACCGTAAGACTATAATAACAACAAAAGTTAAAATGGACAGTTTCGAATTTTGTTGGGTAAATGGTCTGTGTGGTTATAACAAGCGGAGCTTGATATTCTATATACGAGGGATGATCCAAAATTAAAGATAATCGATATTAAAACAAACAAAGCAATACACTTAGTGGTCAATCAAGTACGAATTACTGTCGGAAAAAAAAACTCTCAATCACTACTCTTACAAAATAATTCTACAGCAACCACACCCTTGCTATTGCTTGCGAATTAGAAACGTTGGCTAAGAGCTAGATGTTCGAGTAGTTTGAGACCTGCTCTTCGAAGGGAGCCATCGCAACTTCAACTGTGTTGTCCTGATGAAACAGTACTTCAATTTTCAGTTTGTCTCTTGATGGCTTCCCGCAACCTTTTTATTCCGTTAGCACAGTAAAAGCTCCAAGTAATTCACCATAACTGTTTTTTCGAAATTAAAGAAAAATTGAACACTATATAGGTATAACTTTTATTGAGTGTCACTAAAGATGGTAGCTTCCAAGTCATCGATTGTCGTTTAGTCTCAGGTTCGAAATGATGGATCTAGCTCTCGTTCATTGTCAAAAATCTGTTCGGATCAGTCTTGTAATATTCAAGATTTGCCTTTAGAATTTCGACTCATTGCTTCGGCCGTCGAAATTCTGGGCATTCAACGTACAGAAACCTTGGTCATGTGAAGTTCATCCACCCATCTTGTTTGTGGTTAACCTTCACTTGTCTTGGCTTCACAAAGTCTCCGTTATAGCGTTCTTAATGTCCACCTACTGTATGACGATATGACTTGACCATCTCCACTTTTTGACCGCTACCTTCTCTATGTATAGCGTTCTTGATCTTTTGTCCCTCAATAATATGTTGCATCGCCAGGCAGTCCAATAATTGAAAAAATAATATACTCATCCACTCTCTGACTTTTCGTATTTAAATTGAAATATGTAACTATATAGTGAGGGTTTCAACTTGCTCCCCTAATTTTGTGATCACTAGGAATATCCAATTATTTTCAGATCAACCCTCGTATATTTCGATATACATATAAATATAAAGAACAACATAATAATAATAAACGGAGAGGAATTTAATCTTTTCCTTCTCATTTTATTTTTTCGTTCTTAGGGGGAAAAAGCAACATCATTATTTCTTTCTATATATTTACCTTAACCTTGATGGTTGAATTTTGCGTTCTTCTATTTAGTTCAATTATCGATTTCTTTGTTAATCCAACTATAAGATTAACAATAATAATTATAATTATTATTATACGAAAGTCCTTATTTTTATCAGTTAGAGCAAAGGCTGAAATTATAATATTTTATTTTATTTTATTAGGTTTCCTTATTTAAACCAAATATTATTCAATATAAAAATTAAAAATGCTGTAATAAAATAATAATATTGCATAAGCCGTTTTAATAATATTCTTATTATTTTTCGTCTAGATATCTCAACAAACAATCCACCATCGCTTATCTATCTTTTTATAGACATTACCATTATATACTCTATGTAAATAAGTTCTAAAATCCGATAACCATTTATTATTGTTATTATTATTATTATTCTTATTATTGTTTTTTGTTTTGTTCTCTTCAACGCACAATAATTCGAATAATTGTTTATAATAAAAATTCATAAATGGAATAACTGCGATAAAAATAACAACAGTAATTGGATTTTTTTTTCGTTGTTGTAGCGAAAAAAAAACCGAGCATAATTGAAACAATGAAACTTGTTATTGACGTTTCTATAAAGATAAGACATTCTTCAACTTGTTGCAATTTTCTAGAATCGCAATTTATCCAACATTTATTATTATTATTATTATTATTATTACTAATTAATATGATTATTTAAAATTAGAGTATGTTCGAGATAATCATGTTAATGACTTATTAATTAAAATCTATAAATTGAGGTTGAAATAAGTGTAGAAAAGTTCGGAACTGTTTTTTTTTTCTCCCAGTTAACTTTCTCTCTTGTAATTAGTCGTTTGAGTGTCGTCTAATTTGTAAAATGTTGTTTTGTAATTTGACAAAAAAAAGGAGAAAAAAGTTTAATATAATGTCTTATCTTTATAGCAACAGTTTCGCTTCAAAACTGTTTTTTTTCTCTCGTCTTTTGTTGTTTGTACTTTGTCGATATTTATACGAAATAATGCAGTTATCATGATGAAACAAGTAAAAGAATAAGAAGAAGAAGAAGAAGAAGAAAATACTGATGATGAAAAAGTTGTTGTTGTTGTTGTTGGATTTATCGCCAGTCTCTAGAGTGTAACTGTAATTTCTTTATAAATTTTAATTCGTCTTTTCCTCCGGTTTTTTTTTTTATGAGCCCAAATTCTTTTTCCAATATTCTATTTTTCTCGGTTTTTAATTCAACATTAAACTATAATACCCAATTATATAGTTTTTTTTATTTGCGCCTCCACCATTATTTACTACTAATTATTCTATTTTATCCTTAGAAAACAATATACCTGGGGTGTTTGTCACCAAACGTCTCCTCTGACGTATCTCAAGATCTAATTGGAGATCTTTTCGTCACTTCCGGTTATACCGGAAGTCACTATCAAATTCAATATTCTAGATACAACAGTGTTTGTACTGTTAACGTTGAAGGGCAAATGTTACCTACAGGGTGGTTAAAATTTCGATACCCTAATTAGGTCTTCAGATACGTCTAGGAGGTTGATTGAAAACGAACAGACTGTTTTATCAAATTGAATTTTCCCGTAGATGATTATAATTCTTAATGGCGCTTCCACCATTTCACTCAATAATTTCCCGAGTTTATTAATTGGTGTACTTTTTTTGCGGATGTAGCTTAATTTACATCTATCCAGAATTATTTATGTTTAAAAATTTTGAAATATAGAACAGCGCGCATCCACCATTTCTCGCAATTATATTTGATTATCATTTTTTTTTTTTTTTTGAATTAAAAAGTAAGCAAATCCCCAATCAACAATAAGAATTTGTTGAATTTGTTATCAGTCTTTTGGGTATAATTCGATTTTTTTTTTCGGTTGTGTATAAATTTTGGAACTAAATTTCTGTTCCCTATATTAAAGCGCATCCACCATTAATTGATTATTCAAGAAAAATTGAAGTATAAGTGCAATCTAGGATCGAGAAATATATATTTTTTTCTATGCAAAAATTGCAAATATCCACGCTTGCATCAGTTTTTGATTTTCTGACTCAACATGGATGACAAAATTATAATAATTGGCAATGTACCAATAAGAGAGAGCGAGAGAGCTAGGTTCATGAATATAGATAGAATAAGAGAGCGAGAGCGTTAGGAAGGAAGGGCGAGAGAGATAGGAACGATGGATGAGAGAGACACTAAGGCAGATGAAGATATTATGAGTGGGAAAGAGACATAGCGGAAATGAGATTGAGAAGAATAAAGAGAGAAAGAGAGAGTGATAATGAGAGAGAGAGAGTTAGATTATGGGTGACAAGGAGAGGGGAGAGAGAGAGAGAGAGACAAATTGAAAGTGTTAGGTGAGGCAGAGAAAAAATTAGTTGAGCATACACCGTTTTTGAACGACTCAATTATTTGTATTTTCCCTGTTCAATTGAATTTTCGAAATATCTAGTAGCGCATCCACCATTTTTATATTTAATTCCGCAATTAAATTCTTCCAAACACAAATTCCAATTTGTGATACTTTTCATTGTTTAGAATATCAAAGAAATTAATTTCAAAATTAGAATTATCGGGATTTTAAGCAATAATAGCGCATCCACCAATTTCACATAAGTATCCATAATTTAGATCGGAAAAATTAAGCAATAGAAACGAGATTTAATCTTTTTTTTTTTCTGAATCTTGGCACATCCACCATTTATGGACAAGCCAATTTTTCGTTATTGACAACTGCACTTTTGTTTTTAATTGCTGTTTCTTAAAATGTGGTAGCGCATCCACCATTTCTATGTTTAATTTCATAAATGTTGTCGTCGAAATTCTGAAAAATTTATTTTATTGTATCTAATTTCAAAAATCTATGAAAACGAAATAATTGCATTATAATCGCGCATCCACCACTTTCGATTTGTCTTACAATTCAATTATTCTTATCATTCATATTTTTTGTTATCCAAGTTATAAATAATGTTAGATTCTTTATCAAGTTTAGGGTCTAACTATTTGTTTTTTTTCCCTTATCACTTTTTTTGGCAATCATCCCTTTTTTTGCAGCCACCACTAAAAGCCTTCATAATTTAGAATTATAGGTCGCAATCTGTTTTAATTTTTTCCATAGTTTTATAAGGAAAAAGCGCACCCACCATTATTGCAATACCTCCATAATTTACACAAATGATTATAACAATTTTGTTTAATGTTGAATTATATAATTCGAATGTTTCCCATTTTTTTTTTCTGATTAATTTATTATAATTATTTTCTTAATTATTCTTGACAATAAGAAAAAATTATGAACGAAACAATAATACGGGAATAATTGAATATTGCTTTATTTAGAATTCGCCTCTTTCATATTTTTATGGACAACAATAATTCGAGGCGTTACAGCGCGCATCCACCATTTTCGCACATTTACAATTCAAAATAAGATTGTGATTTATGTTTGAAAATAGAAACAAAAAATTAAAATAATAAAACAATCAAAGTGTAATTTGAAAAAATTAAAGAAAAAAATAAAAGCCTGCATTTTTTTTTTTTGAAAAAGCGACATGAAATATTGATTTCCATTAATTATAACAAAATTACAATTATATTCAATTCAATTTCAGTCAAACAACTATAAACTATTTTGAAATTTAAATTTCTGAAATCATCGTCCTTGTCGAGTTTAAAATTTTATTTTAATCAACCATACATTTCCATTATCATTATTATTCTTATAATAATTTATTTATTTATTCAACTATCTAACTAGACTTCTATAATAATTATTATCATAATCATCACTAAATCACCTTGACCATCAACTTTATAGCGCGATAAATTCAATTGAGAAGCGAATAAATATTCAACAACAAAAAGTAATATTTTTCTCTCAAATATTATAATTTCAAATTATTGGATGCAATTGATTCCCTTGAATAATAATTGACTAATTAAAATTATACTCCAAAAATATTAAGAAAGAGTTACCTCAAATCAAAATAATTATATAATCTTTTTCTATCACGTCTTAGTCACGCATCTAATAATTTTTTTTTCCTAACAACAAGGTCGTGATGTATTTGAATATCTCTTTAATAATTCTATTAGTGTTTTATTTTTATTTATTTACTATTATTATTATTATTATAATAATTTTTTTTTATATAAATTCCATTGTCAGAATGATGGTTTAACTTTGTGTTGTTAAGATTATATGTCCAGTTCACCTTGACTCCTATTTAGAATATTTGCTTAATTGAATCGATTATATTATTTTATTTATTATTAAAAAGGAAGTATTGCAAAATTTATTAATTGTGCCATTTAGAAATAGAAATAAAAACAATAATATATTTTAAGTGAACTTATATTGCCAATTTAAAAACGGGTTAATTAATTAAAATTGATAAAAACTATTTTAGTAATTGTATGGAGAGAGAGAGAGAGAGAGATAGAGAGAGGTTAAATGACCGTAGTTCAATCGAATCTAATCAACATCTGGTCTTGAACTTTTTTTTTGTTTTGTTTCAAATTCGTTTATTATCATCATCATCATCATCATCATCAGATAATTTATGGATTTTCTACAATTTGTTGAAATTTTCTATTATTCATCTTAGACCTTGACAAAATAATTAATTTATTTAATTTAATTGTCGAAATTAAAAATCACAATAACAACAACAACAACCAGTCATGATCGTTTATTATTTTTTTATTAATTTTTAATGAGGCGATCTTTTTTCTTTTTGTCCCAAATAAGAGAACAATTGGTTTTTAATTATTATAAACAAGTTCGATATAGAATTTTCTCGTTAAATAATGCAGTTTTTTTTAATTGTTGTAAATAACGCCTTATCAATAAATAGGCGTAGACATAACATAAATCATAAATAAATAAATTTAAACAATTGATTTTTTTATTTCTGGCATAGTTTTATTTTATAGCCTTGAATTGTGCTTATAATTCATTGTTATTTTCGTTTATAAATATAAAAACCGTAATCAATAATCGTTATAATACCGTAAAAATTCGTTATAACGCTCTGCTAGGGTCTGCGAGAAAAAATGCTTTAAGTGGGATAAAGTCAAAAAAAAAAACACAAAATAATCTTGAGATAGCGCGATTGTTATCATTATATCGTCCTCTACTTCAGTGTTTTTCGATGCATTGATATGATTTGCGATTGGAAACTCCAGATCTGCCAAATTTCATTCCGGTCGCTGTAGGGAGAACTTTAAATAAAAGGCTTATCCCAAAATAAAACAAGTTTATAATTTCCGTTGTCGAAAGAGAATTCGTCGACTTTCATTCACTCATGCAACGACCTTTTTTGCTTGTATTTAATTAAAAAAAAAATGCCAAATGGGAACCTTAAAACCTGGAAATCGGGGAAAAAGAACGCTATAGCCGAGAAAGTGTTGTATAAGCGTTACAACGAAGTTTTACTGTATACTGAAAAATTCATTTGGCTTCTCCTATTCGAATTTCTCCCTTTTGCTACGAAAAATCCAATTTATTGGTTGTTAGTGGCAACTTGTTCTCCCCCAATCTTTCTCCAAACGTTATTTCCAAAAAATATTAATTATAGTTTTAGTTTCTATCTCCTGAACCGGTTGTTATAAAATCAGATCACAAGATATTCGAATCACGTATGTATATATATCGAACATATAATCCAACATAACTCTTTGATCATTAGGGAGTAGATAGACAATAACTGGACATAAATTTTTCCAAATCATTTTTCTATATTATCGATAAAATCGAAATCAATAAATCACTATCCAACAATAAGTCGTATTATTGAAATATTGTTGAAATTTAATTACTTAATTTGAAAATTCGATATAAATATCTCTCGACAAGATTTTGAAATAAAACAAATGATTTCGCTTTGTTGTTTTTTGTTGATTAATCTACAATAACGATCTATACTTATCTGTTTTCTTTCAGTATAGAATTTTTTTTTATTTTTGATTCGAAGGTAGAGGGGATTTGAATAAATAAATATTATGAAGGTTACTAGAATATTGGGTAATGATTGTGAAAGGTTCGTCTAAAATTAATAATAAATAATAAATGATTAATGATTATTGGATTGAATAAAAATTATTTTCGAAAAGATTAAAACACTCCCGTGTTATGTTCTGTAAGGTACCTTTTATCTTTTGATATATTTAATCATTATAATTTAATTACAGAAATAACACAATAATAGTTCGGATGGTAATTAATTATTTTATACGTTAATTAAACAATGGAATTCCTGTATTTGTTATAAATGTATATATGTATAATAGGGGGTGATATTATAAATTGTATTATATTGCAAGACAAAAGATTTACAAAATGATCCTATTTATATATTTAATCTATATCTATATCTATATAGGTGTAAATTCAATTAATATTAATTGTGCTGTACGATAAAATTATCGATAATAATTAATCAAAATAATATGGAAGATACTAGATGTTTTTTGTTTCGCTATATATATATTTTTTTTTGTTGGTTGGTAATCCTCAAAAATTATTAGGGGATTAAAATGATTGAATTTGACTAATTGTGATGAGAGTTTTAATGGAAATTTCTCAAATATACGGTGGAAAAATGGTGGATGCGCTTAATTTAAATATCAAATCAATTCCAATCGCTTTTGTTTCAAAGTCGACCCACCCTCTCGAATCGTGATTGTATCTCAACCATTTTAATCCTTTTTTGCATCGGTAAATAGATTTGGAAAATTTGTAATTGTATTTTCAATTAGAAGAAATTCAATAATTTTATGAAAATTGTTGACAAAAAACAGAATGTCGAGAAAATTTCCATTGATGACTAAAGTTACTCAACTATCAAAGGAAATTCTCCAAAAGAAAAAACCGAAAAAACAAAAACCCGAACTATTATTGTGAATAATTAATGGTGTAAAAATGGTGGATGCGCTTAATTTGAATTTCAAATAATAAATCAATTCCAATCCCTTTTGTTTAAAGTCGACCCAGATCGTGATTGTATCATCTATTTTAATCCTTTTTACATCAGGAAAATACGTTGGAAAATTAAAGGAAATGGATTGAAGGAAAATAACATAAAAACAATTGTAGAAGATTATTTATTTAATAATAAAAGAATTGTGGATATCGATAGTATTCTTAAATTTTGTTGTTTCTACATTAATTTTTTTTTCAAATGTGCGAGGAAATGTGTGGAAAATTTGAAAGGGGATTCTTTCGTTCTGTGGAAATCGAGGGTTTTCCAAATTTCAACGAAAATTCTAAAAAAATAACATTAAACTATCAAGTAATTGTGTAAAAATGGTGGATGCGCCTTTTTTCTTTTCTTTATTTCAAAACTGACAACTCGATGGAAATATCTTGTGAAAGATCGAATAATTCATAAAATAGTTTTATGTCTATTTCATTCTTATATACGGTTGAACCTCTTTTGGGCGGATAGCTAAGAGAAACCTTAGTAGATTTCGAATTTTGGTGAAATTAATTGTAAACTTTGAAAACTGCCCGTTCAAGGGAGAAAAATTCTCAAAAAAAAAATGACAGATGGTAAAATAAATATAATGTTGGCATCCGATAAAAAAACAATTGCTAATGGATGGAATTTACCAATATTTAGAAAGTGTCCAGTTAAGGGAGATGAATTACATTAAGAAATGAGTACTGCGTTCGCGTCCGTCCAACAGAGGGTCTGTCCGCTCAATAGAGCGTATACCTTGAGAAATTTCCATATAATGAAATGTTGAATAAAATTTTACTGTAATTCAAGTAAGTTGTACAAATACCCAATTTTAAGGGAAATTTCAAAACAATTATTTGGAATGCTTGCGGGTGTAAAAATGGTGGATGCGCATTAAGTATTTTCGAATCTGCATCCTGATATTTATTTGAAAGATAAATTTTTTTAGCAAATCGACGAGAGTATTTCGTAACAAAATCAATACTTTATAAAATAGGTTGATTCCTTAACCTTTTTTGGGCCATCATCTACGGGGAAACGAAAAGAGGCCGTTCCTGGGAGGTTTATTTTACTTGAAACTTGCAAACTGGATAAAATAAATATTATGTTGACGTCCTTTATGGGATTTACCGATAATTAGAGGTAAGAGGTATTCTGCCCACGCCCGTCTGCTCAAAAGGGTTTTCGTCTTATAAGTCGTTGAAGGGGGTTTTACTGTAATTTGAGTACGACG
>JAZBGX010002182.1:2101-14124 GCA_037414775.1 Zonitis immaculata | reverse complement strand
CAGGAGCAATTTTTTGATATATAATTCATTGAAAAATATTAATATTCCGCGCTAACTTAATAATGGTGTAATTTGATTGTCGAGTCCTGAATTATTATTTGATTTATACGTAAATAATATTTTATCAACAAAATAAGCGAAATTAAGAAATAAACTTGTTGTAATCTTAGTTGCCTAATCACTTGCAAATCATTTTCTATTTATATAATCATCGAATTTTGAAAATAATTAGTCGAAATTCTATAAAAATCCGATAAACACTCAATCAATCGTCATTTGTCTCTTATCGAATAATTTACATTACAATTTCAATTAAATGAACGATTTTTTATAAAATAAATTGCGTACTCTATTTATAATTCTAATAATTATTCGATTAATATTTCAACCGTTGTCAATTACATAAGAATGGTATAGTAATTTTCCAGATAAGACTCATTTTCTTTGGTGATTTTCATTTGGAATCGATGCGTATATTGTGTTGCATAGCTAACATTGATTTGTTTGGCTTTAAAATTAGTCGAAAAGTTGCATTTTCTATTAGGAGTCTATAAAATAAAAGATATAAAGTAGGCGTCGAGTTGTAGCGCCATCTATAATAATAGTAGAGAAGTAATAAATTGGAAAATTTACAGTCGTTTAACAGAATTTCAAATGAATTTTCTGCGGGTATTTTCGAATTGAAAACTTCACTAATTCATTTATTTGAATGAAAATTTCAAGATTTAATGATTAAATTGATTGAATCGTCGTAGTAATTTGTGTAATGTTCGCCATGACCAAGGGTAATGTTTGTATTTGTTTAAGAGAACTGGAAGTTTTCCAAAAAGATTTTTATCATATTTTATAGATTAATAGTCGTGGGAAAACCTTGATATGTTATTTAATAATGCATTGATAATAGACGTAGTAATTATTGTTCGATTTGTTCAATAATATTATCGTATATATTCAAACTAAAATATAATATTTTAAGGGGGGTTGTGTATTATTGATTTTCCTTTTACTATATATATTAAATTTGTGGTGTGTTTATCGTTATTATTTTCGATAATGTCGTATTATGTTAGTCCATTTCTTGTATTGAATCTTGGCTCTGAAATGGTATTTGTTATTGCTCAACGTTTACAAGCACAAAATGTACCAATTGAAAAAACCAATTTAGGTAATTTCAGACACACACAAAAAACTACTTATAATAATGTACTTATTGATTTTGTTTTCAAGTATTAAACGATATTATATCTGTATTGATATCGAAACAATTAATCGGTGAATTGATGAAGCCCCAAGCTACATACAGTCATGAATCAGTACGGGATATAATTGAAGATATAACACAATCATCGTGTATGCGTTTAGATACAATCAGTATGACGAAATTATGGGATTTGATAACAATGGTGTTTAAATGGCAAACAACAATCAATAATAATATAATTGAAATAACTACAAGACATTTATATGAAATTGAAACATTTATAACAAATCAAACAACACAAACACAATTACATAAAACACAAAATCTAATTGATGATTTAAATAAATTATTAACAGACCAAGATAAAATCGATTTACATCGAAATATTAACGATTGGTTGAAAGATTATAATGTACGTGTATCGTTATTATTGAAAATGGGTTTACAACATTACGATGGTCATTTTATAATTGATAATCTAAATCCAGTTGCTAATGAAATGTTGAAAAATATCGGTGAGAATATCTATGCTGTCACCGATAATGGTCGGATTCTTGAAAAATATCCAATAACAAATGAAAACAATCAATACAACGATATGCGAGAATTACAAATATTCGTTGATCAAGTTATTGGTGGTAAAACAAATAATAGCAACCGACAACAAAACCAACGAATTCTACATTTATTAATCGACAATTCTGGTACAAGCAACGATACAGAAATTGTTCATAAATTCGACGAAATCGAAGTGATTGAGAATCGTCGTAGATTAGACGACGACGATATTATCACTAATGAAATTGATAATAACGATGATATTTGTTTGACTGATGATTTATTAAATATGATCGTTGATGATAAACAAAAATAAATCGATTTTCTTTCTATATCAAATGCGACAATGCAATAATAATAATAAAGGCACTTCGTCACTATCAATTTGCATTAAATAAATAAATTTCAAGCAATCATTATTGTTCAATAAATTGTTATTGTAGAATATTTTGATTTTATCGAATCGATCTAGATGTTGCCACATTTTCAATAATAAAAATTTCTTCAAATGCAAAATTGTCGTTTTCGTTGGTACACGTACAAATAATTCCGTTGTACCATCACTAGTATTACAACAATTCAAACAAACATTAATCAATTCATCACGTTTACCATAAATCGTTTCATTACATTCAATTTTATTATTATAATTATCGCTATCATTCAATAATTGATTATCTTTCGGATACAATAAGCCGCGTTGTTTATAAAATTCACGTTCACGTTCCATCTCGTTTTCATACAAATTCGGTACTAATTTATAAACAATATCTTGCATTGTACGATCGAAATTTATATATTGTCGTGGATATGAATGGTGTATCAATATTTTACATGTTGGACAATTTGTATTCGCTTCTAAATGTTTTATAATACAACTTTTACAAAATGTATGTAGACATTCGGTAATTGCAGTTGCATCAATTAAATAACCTTTACATATATTACATACAATATGTTGATTTAATGTTTTCAATTTAATTTTACGTTCCATATTTTATCGATATATAACCTAAAATAATTTCTTTGGTTTAAATTAGTAAATTTCTTTCAACCAAATCAATCGCTAGCCTGTAATTATCGATTAATAATTAGGCGAAAATTAATAAAATCACTTACATTATTCAAAAATCGAATTACAAACAAACAAATAAAATAAATTAAGCATGTTTTCAGGTTATACAAACACTACGCCACCTACCGGCAAACTAAACAACTACCACTACTAATTGTAGCACCAATTATTATCGAATTATTTATTTATAATTTATCTAACCAATTTGTTTATTTAATTCAATTATTTATTATTAAAATTTTAAAGTATACTTTCAGATGCGTATATTGTTTGAATTGACTATTTTTGTTTTTTTTGTGTGGTGGAAGCGTCGATAAGTTAGAAAACCGCTAGTTTTGTTGAATGGATCCGTGCAATAGGGGCGCTATTGTTGTTTGCAATAAAATGAAAATAAGTTTGGAATTAATGAATATGGTGCTCCATTTTTCTAATTGAAATAAACAAAATTGATTTGTATTGTTTGTTTTTAGATTGGATTCACCCAAAATTGTTATTTATGTTGTTTGTCCACGTGGAGTGAATCCAGCGCTACCTGGTGGCCAACAATTGAGTTTTGTAAATTTCGTGTGTCTTTTAAGTGTCATTGTGGTTATCACTTGAAATTTTTTAACGAATTTTATAAAATTATCCAATAATGTCCGAACAACAACAACAACAACAATCATCATCATCATTGAATGAAAATAATGACGGAGAAAATTTATGTGTTGTCTGTTGTAAATTTGTTGAAATTTATTCAATTGGTATTTGTGATCATCCAGTATGTTACGAATGTTCAACACGAATGCGTGTACTTTGCAATCAAAATGAATGTCCAATTTGTCGCGGACATATGCCAAAGGTAGTCCCTTTTTATTAATTTTATAGGCAATTCTACAGATATTTGTAAAATTGATAAATTTTCGTTTTGAATACGATTCATTCAAGGTTAATGGAAACTTATGCAATACATTTCTATAGAATATAAAATAATTGAATTATTTGTGTAGGTGGTAGAATGCCTTTTTTTATTATTTCGTATTTTGAAAAATAAACAAATAATTCCGATTATTCTTATAGTTGTAAATATAACAATAATTGATTTCCAGGTAATATTCACAGAGACGATTCAACCATTCAATATTCTATATCAAAAATATGGTAATAGTGATTATTACGATAATAAATATGGTTTGATATTTTGTAATCCATCAATAAAACGAGCATATCAACAATTATTGGAATACCGTTGTCAATTATGTACCGAACGTAAATTAATATATCCTGTATTTTCGCAATTACGCGATCATATGCGTAAAGAACATGGTTTAATTTATTGTGAATTATGTATAAATAATTTGAAAATATTCAATTTCGAACGACGTTGTTATACAAAACATGAATTAGGTATACATCGACGTAAAGGTGATAAAGATGATAAATCGCATAGAGGCCATCCGTTATGTGAATTTTGTGATACACGTTTTATGGATAGCGATGAATTATTTCGTCATTTACGTAGACAGCATTTATTTTGTCATTATTGTGATGCTGATGGTAAACATCAATATTATAATACAATGGATGATTTAAAACGGCATTTTCGCGATGAACATTATTTATGTGAAGAAGGTGAATGTAGAACAATGCCATTAACGGCTGTTTTCAAGACTGAAATCGATCTTAAAGGTTAATTTTTCTTTATAACAATTAAACTTTAAATAATAATTGAACGATGTTTTTAGCTCATATTGCAACGGAACATAGCCGTCATATGAGCAAATTAGCAACGAAACAAGCACGTACATTAGAATTGGAATTCACATTAGCACCTAGACCACGGTCAGATCGCAATAAACGAATAAATCGGTAACTATATATATTTTTTTAAATTTATCAAAATATTTAAATTATTCAAATTTTGTTATAGAAATGATGAAGACGGTGCAATTGGTTATCATACAGAATCGGGTGGTAGTAGTAGTGGTGGTGGTGGTGGTGATGATATTCCAAAACAAATCAATTCTTTAACATTACAAGATTTCCCAGCTTTAGGTAATTCAACAGTTACATTACAAACAAGACCGATGAGTAGTGTAAGTTTTACATCATCAACAACAAGACCGAATCCATTTAGTGGTGACGATTTTCCAAGTTTAGGTATGAATTTTTTCTTATTTGTATTTGTCTTATTAATCACAATTAGTAATTTAGGTGGTTCTCGATCGAATGCCGTAACAATAACGACAAATTCAATACAATCATCATCTTTATTGAAAAAGAAAACACCAGAAGTTACAATAACTAGAACATTACGTAATAATTATAATAATAATAATGGTAATTTAATTGATTTACAACAAAATTCGAATAAAACAAAAGAACATTTTCCACGTTTAGGACCCTCAACCGTTCATGTTAGTGTTAAGTAAGTTTTATCAAATTTTTTTTATTGTAATTGTATTTATTGTTTTATTTTTTGTTTAATTATCAAGTAATAGTCCGAAAGTTTCGATTCATGTTAATCATAATGGTGGTATAACATCAACACATATAACAACAATGGCAACACCAACAACATCATTAACAAATCGTGAACAACAACAATTGAATACAAATGATTTTAATGTGAATCAACGTGCTACAGAAGCATTTCCAGCATTAGGTACAACAACAATACCAGTTCAACCACAATGGGTACAAATGAAATCGAAAAAACAACAACAACAACAACAAAATAATAAAATAACAAAAATTGCACCAGCTCCACAATTACCAACAAATGACTTAAATCAATTTCCTAATTTAAATCGAACTAATGATAAGAAAAAATCGAATAGTGTTCAAGTGTCGGTAAATGATTCATGGTTTAGTGTTAATTCGAAACCAACAACAAAAAGTGGCAATAATAATAATAATAATAATAATAATGGAATGTGTCCAACATCGTCGAAAGATACAAATAGTTGTAATAAAAGCAATAATAATGTTAGTAGTAAAATTAAAAAGAAGCAACAAAAATCGAAAATTTCATCTAGTGCCTTAGAAAATGAAACATCAACAATTGAATCGAAAAATGGTGTTGTCAAGAAACGTTCTGAATTGAAAATTGGTGAATTATCGTCAAATGATGATGTCAAACCACCACCCGGTTTTCCAACATTACCACGTTCTAATAATAATAATAATGATAATATTCAGCCTCCTCCAGGTTTTGAAAATATCCAAATGAATGATTTAACTTTTACGAATAGTTTAGGTCAATCATATGCAATAAAATCAACAAATAATAATAATAATCAATATTATCAACCGAAAAATTTCACAATACGTAATCATAATTTAATAAAAAATCTACAATTAACTAACGATTTAATAAATGAATTTAAAACATATTCAAATTTATATAAAACTGGTCAATTGCCAGTCGATAATTATTATCAATATTGTAAATCGGTTTTAAATGACAATTTCGATAATATATTTCCGGAATTGTTGGTATTATTGCCCGATATAAATAAACAACAACAATTATATCAAATTTACGATGGTTTATTGAAGAAGAATTTAATTATATGTGAAAAATGTAAACAAGTTATATTTAAAAATGAATTAAGTGAACATTATGATTATCATAAATTAGATAGTCATTTTCCTAGTTTACCACAAACAACACAACAACAACAACAGCAAAATGATGATAGTAGACATAATGCTTGGAAGAAATAAAATTCGATATTATTAATTGTTGTTTGTTTATTATTATTTTATTGTGATCATTTTTTTTTTTAAATATTGTTAACTATTGAATTATGAACAAAACAAAATGCTTCTAAACTTTATTATATAATTATTACTATAATGTTCTGTTAATGTTTAAAAAAAAAAAAGTTAAATTGTTTGTATTTTTCAATACATAAAATAAAATTGGACTGAATTTCCCCGGATTTTCTTCATCCAAAAAAAATAAATGTATATTTAGTTGTATAACTAGTTGTAAGAGATACCAACATTAGCACCATCTAGTGTTCGTTTATATAACTAAATTTTCAAGTCAATTTTCTTTATTGGCCGGAAAATAAAGGAAATTTTTTACAAATTTTCTTTATTATTCATCCCACTACATTATATTCTATATATATATATGTATATATATAAACTATACTAGAAAATGTTCATATAAAAAAAATTATATTCATTTATTTATAATAATTATAATTTACAATGATGAGTTTTTCCAAATTACCAATGACAAAATTGATTATGTCTATTTTCTATTTTATTTTTCAAAAAAAAAAGAAAATTATTTTAATAATAATGAAAGACAAGTAAAAAAAAACAATAGTAATTATTCAAACTGTACACGATTCATTGCTGATTTAATTGATAAGAAGCAATAATAATATATTAATAATTGGCAGTTTGTTCTATTATTAGTATTATTATTATTATTATTATTATTATAAACAAAATGCATATTATATTTCTTTTAAATTTTAAATTAATTGAGATCTTACCTTACAATTTTTTATTGTATCACGTTATACTCTTCGTCCAGGATTCTTATATTATTATTGATTGATACTCATAGTATAAACGAGATAAAGAAAATTATTATATAGTAAATTTGATGATTTAATTGATTGAATACAAAAAAAATTCAATTAGTCGATCGTGCTTTCTCCGATTTCCATACTCGAATTCGTTCTTTCAAATCGTTAACTAAAAAAAACGAAAAGACAAATACAATTATTTCTAATATTAAATAAATTTATATAAATTTTTGTGTATACCTGGTTGTAGCATATCTTCAGTTAATGGTTGTCGATTAAATGGATCTGTATTACTATTTAATAAATGTCGCATTATAACAGAACGATCCATAACTTGTCCACTTGGTAATAATACCGGATCGGTCATTAATGTATCCATTAATGGATCTTTAAATTCATCTGGTGCATCCGACATCCAATCATCGCTTTTTTTAATATTAATCGATATTTGATTGGCTTTATCAGCTAATAATTTGAAACGTTCAATTTCTACCAATGTTTTAATTGAACTACGTTCTAAACGTACTGAAGCATCATCGAACAATTCCTTACGGAACGACCTCTAAAATAACAAAACAATCGATAAATTAAATACAAATTATAATTAAAATCAATGTCACCTCATCACCAGCTAGAGCGGTAGCGAATTCATCACAATCCAAATGTAGATAGATATCAACTAATTGACTTAATAATTTCCTAGGATCCCAACCGTACTTTTCCGGATTGCGTACTTTCAAATTTTTACATTTCGGTCCGCACAATTGTTGTAAATTGAAATTCAACATTGATGCTAAACGATCAACTAATTCCGGTCGTAGAAATGGTTCTTTAATATCAACAGTTAAATAATGAAACATATCGACAGTTTCACGGGCTAATGTTAAATATGAACGACATTGTCGTTCATCACTACTCAATTGGCGCATACGTGTCTGTTGTTGTTCTGTATTCAATTTCAACCATTTATCATTATCACTAATTAATTCCTGTATTTCATGGATACGTTTTAATGATTCTAATGATTCGTCCAATAAAAATGTTGTATCATTCATTAACATATTTATAAATTTAACAAATTGTTTACCAATTTTCGATTCATTTATTAATGCTTGCCGATGTATCGGCGAATTCCACATTGATTTTATTATCAAACTTATATGATAACGTATTGAGAATTTATCGTAAAATTCTGAACTAGAACCGGTCGTTTCGACATCTGTATAAAATTTCATTAATGCACTTGGCAATAGATTTTGCGATATTTCATGTGACATTATACGATTATATAATAATTCGCAACGTGGTTGCATTGTTGGTAATATTATAAATAACACTTCGACTAATTTCGCAACTAAATACGGATTTTTTATCATATTCGATGAACATATCGTCACCAATAGCCATGTTATAAACGAATCTTCCATATTGTCCGAAATTATTGTTGGGAAATAACTAAAAATTCAATCAATAATCGATTTTCTCTTTAAAACTCAAAATTGAACTTACGGTAGTGCAAATAGAAGGAATTCAGCAACATCTTCAACATACCATTCGGGTAAAGCGGAGAAAATTTCCGAATTCCCTTGTAATGGTAATGTTGGTATAGCGCTACTAGGTGCCGTTTTCGTCATTACACTCAATAGAAATTGAGCAACTGATGTATAATAGATTAATGTACGTCTCATTAAATTCTTATCTAAAATACCAACATCGGCACAAGCTTTCGATCTATAAAACACAATAGTTTAGAGAGAAAATTGCACTCAAAATCAAACAATCATATATACTTTTTCAATTTTTTCAATTGTTGCCGCCAACGTTTTATAAATTGTTTATTACGATTAGCAAACGGTGTATTCTTCCATTGTGCCTCAGCTGCTACAGTTTCATCCAACAATTTCTGTAAATCGCGTATAGCACGTAAACGACGTTGATATTTTTGTAATGCCGGCAATAATGATAAATGATGGCAGTGTAATGTTAAGAACCAACAGATTGTTGAGAAATTGGCCGATTGGAATTCGTGTCTATTACCTAAAATTTGAAAATTATTAAAATTTAAACAAACACAAAACTATAAAAATAGAGATAAATTACCGAAGCTTTCTAGCCAATTGGTGACATCGTGCGATGTAAATTTCAGTCTAGTATCGTTTTTAATACAAATCAAACAATCAGGATGGAATGGATACATAAAATCGACTTTATCTAATTTAATTTTCAATGATAACATTTGTAAAACACTCAATAGATTCAACATAAAACCATCACCAGCAAATGAACGTTCTTCAATTTGTAATTGCGAACGTTTATCATTCAATTTCAATATTTTCGCAATAAAATTTAAACATAAATCACGACTATCGGTATTCGCTAATATATAATGGAATATACGATATTGTTGTATACGTATATTTTCTAATTCTAATTGTAATGTTTCATTTAATACTTTATCTAATTTTTCAGCGACTTTCGGTTCATCTTCAGCAAATACACTAATTGATAGAAACGGTCCTAAATATGTTATACGTGTTATTTCACGACCACTAGCCGGTGTTGATGGTTCAATTAGAAATTGTCTTTGTTTCGTTATTAATGTACATACAGGCCGACTACCACAACGTATATCAACCAAATCGAATAATATTTGTAATGGTAAACGATGTTCATCATCGACAATACTAGATTGTTGCATCATACGATATAATGATTGTAATAATGGATTGAATACTGATGAAAATAATTGTTCATTTTGATGGGTACGTGTTACTAATTCGGTTAGAAAACCACGTGGTAATGTTGATTTTATTATTGAATTCAATAATAACGATCCCCTTTCTAAATTCGTCTCCATCGACGGTAATAAATAACCATTCAATAATAATGTCGTATAATGGATTAATTGAGCACGTATCTCTATCAATATATCACTTAATGGTGGAATGCTTGATTTTTTCGGATGATTTCTCTCTTCCAAACTAACACGATTATAGCACGACATTAAATAATATAAAGCCACATTTAAAACATTATCATCGTTAATATTTTTCAATTGTAAATTGTTATCATTTGGTGTTGTTGTTGTTGCTGGTGGTGGTGGTAATGAACAACTACGACTAGGACTCGGACTTGGACTTAACGAATTCGCACTACTAGTATCACCAGTATCAGTCACTGTTGTTGTCTGTATTGTCACCCAATTATCTGATAACTCTCTAACTAGATTATTACCATTTAATAGTTGCACTAGAATCTCCATTAAAGCATTCGATATTAAGTCACGATAATTTGAATTGATTTTCGATAATAAATCGTTTTGTGGTAAATAAATATGTGTTTCTTTTGTTTTATCCAATGTTAAATTCAATATACGTAAAATAATCGATTGTAATTGTTCTTCATTCAATTCAGTTGATGTTGATGATGTCCGTTGTCGTGGTGTATCTTTTCTTTGTTCAGATTCATCAACCTTCAAATTAGAAAAATCAAAAATTTAATCAAATCCATAATAAATAAAAAAAATTACCTCCATATTTTCGAAACCGGAATCAATATCTGTATTCCCACCACCAATTTTATCAGCACAACCACTAACCTCATCGACTTCCATATGTATTGAACTTGTTTCAGAATCACTACGTTGTGGTGGTGGTGCTCTTGTTCGTCCTCTAGAACTCGATGGTAAATTTATATCAATTGGTTTACTAGGTACTTGAAAAACACCATCACATTTCAATTGTTGCTCATCATTATTAACTTCGTCAGCATTATTATTATTATTATTATTGGCTTTATTCTGTTGTTGTTGATAGGATTTGTCGTCATTGAAAGTTGGAGGACTTTGATTGCGATTGGTATTGATCGGTGATTGTGATATTGGTGTTGATGGTGGTGATATCGAATTTGATGGTGATGTACCATTATCCATTGCCGCTAAACGGGCCAATCGTCGACGGCGCATCTACAAAACAAAACAAACGAAAAAAACAACTCCATTTAACCAACAACGAAAAATCAATCATTTATAGGTTATGACAAAAATTAGAAGAATAAAAAAAAAACAAAAGAATTTAATAAAAATCATGGCACACTATATAATAAATTATAAACTGTCAAAATTGAAACAAAGAAATGGTTGGGTTTTTTTTCCACTCAATTTCAGGAAATTTCAAACAAAACTAAATGTAAAACTCACCTCTTCTTGAGATAATTCGCTCATTTTCTTTCGAATTTTCTTAGAATTTTCCTCTTGAAACAAACCAAATGGACAAACGGAAAAAAAATCAAATGAAAAAATTTCTTTATTGTTCAATGAAACTTAAAAAAAAAATCAAATTAAAAACCACGTTCAATGATGACAGTGTGAATTTCAACTCGAAAAACGGAGTAAAGTCAATCACCCTCCTAACTAACCAACTAACAGCTGAGTATACTTGACGACATTAGAATTTTAACTGTCATCAATAGCGGGAATACGATACAATCACAGTCTAACATCAACAACTCAATAACATTACCATATAACTATCTCATTCTAACTTATATACAAGCAATATAAAGTTATCTCTATTTATTTTTTTTGACAATGCATGGTAATTATGCGCGCGCTCCATATTTTCATTTATTAAAAAACAAAGGCAAATTCAAGCTAAAT
>JAZBGX010002180.1:1553-14132 GCA_037414775.1 Zonitis immaculata | reverse complement strand
ATAAATATATAGAAGATTCACATTTGATAGAGCATGGGCGAAGCTAAGTCTTAGAGGCGTCCGCTCTTCATACCTCACTGCAGTATCCTACTTGAAAGGCTATACATATAACGGTGAGGTGCGATGTGTGGAGGGTTCTGAGACTTAGTTCCGCCCATACCCTCTCAAATATACATATTCTATACTTTAAGTTTTGTTTCCTTTCTATTTCTCAAAAATACGCACTAACTTATGGACTTAACTATTACAACTAAATACTTGTAACATTATTGCCGATATTTTGAGTATAACATAACGCAGATACTTAATATATAAATTTGAGTTACCATGAGCAGAGCTAATTGTTTGAAACTTCCACATACCGCACTACACTGCGGTAGCTAATATGTTGAGGTTCAGTGAGTATTTGTAGGGCTCAAACAGCTAGCGCCGCCCATATCCCCTCAAATGTGAATTCTCTTCAAGTACGCTTAACTTTATTGTAGGTAGTAGATTTTTTTTTTAATTTCTAGGATATTTCTCTTTCAATCGAAGACCTCTCTCTTGGTCGGACACTTTGCGTTTCTCCCCTAAGTATATAGTCCCAATAGATATATCTATAAAGTTAAAATTATTTACAATTTCGAACAATTGAAGAAATATCTTAGGTCATTACATAGACGAATTAGTGCAAGTCTTGCGCGATTAATTTACCCGTCTTATATAATTAATCAAAATTTATCTCTCAAAATTAAGATTTTATCGGGCACGTAATTGTTTCAGTATACCTAATGATTTATTTTTTCAAATAAATTTTTATCTATATCTATATCAATTTTTTCTGTATATAATAGAATATCGTTTGATGATACCCGAAATAAACCATATGTATATATATAGAAAAGATAGTTTAACATATACCTATATGATTAATAAAAATTAAATTATAACCATTTCGTCCACCTGCAGCAGCAGCAGCACCACCACCGCACCACCGCAACCATATACGATTGTTATTTTTTCCGACTACTGGTTTTATATAAAAAGAACGTCTCTGGATTCGAAAAGAACAAAAAAAAAACCACGACGCTTATATATTTTTTGAAAAAAAAAATTTTAAGGATAGATATATAATTTTTCAATGTATTCATCATCCATTTATATATATATATATGCGCGAGAGAAAATATTCTTTTGGACATGATGAATATGAGAGATGCACAGGTGTTTAGAGGTGGCCACCACTATATGGGTGGACAACTTATGTATATATATACCGGCCGTCTTTATTGTTATATAAATCCAAGTTCTAATAATAAAAATAACAATGTGTGAAATATGTGTTGGAATTTCCGATGGGTCCACTCAATTTGTGGCTACCATATATAAAAAAAAATATATATATGATTAATTTCCCATAATTGTCGTGTGATATGGGGGGACATTGACTTTATATAATTATAGAAAATTTAATTATATATATATATATATTCTGCCCTCACTATCATCATTATTATTATCATTATCATCAAGATTAAGTCGACAGAGTTATTACATCATTTACTAAACTCCCACTTATTATAAGAGGTAATAAAAGAGGTCGTCAATAATAAGGTAGCTGCTTTATCAGGTAGATTATTCGAAACAGTAGCTAATGTTAAAAAAAAAAAACACCACCAATTTTTATTACGTATAATAATTTTGAATTTGCGTCCAAATTAAAAATAATTATAATTAACAAACAACAACAAAAACCGCCATATAACATCATTATGGTATTTTCCATAGTTGTCAGTCAGTTAAAAGTGTCCATCATCATCTCAACAAAACAATTATTAATGTTGTTGTTGTTGCTGTTGTTGTTGCGTTGATCACGATTTTGACGAATCCTTGTTAAGTTATCATCAAAAAAAAAAATATATGTATAGATATATAAGCGTAATATGGTAGTTGAATAGAACGTCAACTTTGATTAATGGTTATATTTCAATTTATAGCTCGTTACTATCATTATAACACAATAGAAGGCGTTCGAAATTTTTTAAGATGAAAATCAGAAAATTATCCGAACAATATATAAATATATAGTGATAGAAGAAATTTAACGAGTCAACTTTTATTTTTATCAATTAAACGCGAGAATTGATGAAAAAATGATAAGAGGAAACAAATAATTGCAGATTTATACAAAATCATTAACGAATAACTCTTGAAACAGTAGTCTTATCAATATATATATATATATAGAATGATAAAAATAATAAAAGGTCTTTCTCAATTAGAATAAGGAGTCTACTCCATATAGGTAGATATATCATCAACAGTTATAATATTCGAAGTATATAATCACTATGTTTTTGATATGGATCATTTAAATTTTAATCACTATACCCATTTATTTATTTTTTTTTTGTATCATTTACGAGATAATTATGCCAATTTTAAATTGCTGTAACAGAATTAATTATAACAGATGCAAGATGTGTAGATTGGAAATTATATACGAGTCGCTTATGCCAACTCAGTTTGGTCCATAAAGTTGATTTTCGCAGAAATTGAATGCTCAAAAGTATATTGAGTAGAATTCCGGTAACAAAACCATAACACGAAACGGTACAAACGCCAAAAATATGTCATATTTACGTATAAAAACTAAGTTAGTTTAAAATTAAAACAGCAACGCTATGGTTATATCGGCAAAATTTGTGACGCGCAACGCCTATACTAAACTAGACTGGAGTGTTGTTAATTTTCTATTACGGCTGCTTACTGCGCCTTTTCCATTTCACACCATAATGACTCCATATCCGGGACAAATGATAATCTCCAAATATTTGCCTGTAGCGCGACAATCGTCTGGACTGCGTGAAGTTTAGTCACACCCCTCTAAATGACAAACTTCAACAAATAAACCTGCGAGCGCGATGCAGAAAAATGTACTTTTCCTGCGAATAACTCGACTTCTACGGTTACCAACACATATCGACTTTGAATCTAGACTCGACGATTCATTGTATTGCTTCCTATTGCTCAAGAGTCCAATCGTTATGTTCTCTTGTTCATTTCAATCGGTTTATTTTTGGTTATTCCTTGATTGCGAATTTTAATGATTTTCTATCACAAATTCCAACTTTTGGTATTCGCTATTTGGTATTTCTTCCAATATGGCATGACTTCACAGAACGTTAATTCAAGATAATTTTTTTAAATAATTCTTCGTAATGTTCTGCTATCGGCTCCGTAGTTTTCAAACTTAACCGAAATTTCTACGTGTTGGAGCGCAATTGTATAGTTTTATATTTTTCAACTATATTTCTGACGACCTCATATATCGGGAAAGTTTGTAATAAATTTATAATTTCCAAGTTCGATTTTCCCAAATTCAAAAAGTTAATCACGAGTAATCGGATTTCTTCGTCAATAATTTAACTTTAACCTATTAAAAAAAAAACGATGAAGATAGTACACTCTGTTGATTTTTTTTTTAAACACCATACTAATGTAGTATTTAAAAGTTTCAATTATTGTTAAAAAAAAAAACAATGGTTTCGGATCGGTGAGTCAACGGACGCTGGAAGCGGCTCGTAGACCTGACCTAACTTGACTTAAAATAATTAATTCCCAATGTTGGTATTAATAAAAAAAGACTGGTAATAATTCAAAAAAAAAAAACAAATAAAATAATCAAATGTCGCTGCCGAATTCAAACCTAATAAATTATAAAATAGCCATCAGAAAAGTGGTATAAAAGAGAAGAATGAGAAGAAAAGATTCAAGCAAACGAGAGAAGGAGATGAGGAATATATATATAAAAAAGGAAACAGAAAAAAATAGGAATCTGCTCTCTAATTGTGTGAAGATAATTTATTGGAAATGTCCCGGTCACAATTTTTGTTAGTCGGTTGTTATCACAATAAATATCTATATATAAGTAACTAAATTTAAATTCCATTTATAAAAAAGCAATACGACTCGATTTGGAAAGTAATCATAATTTTTTTTTGTTTGATTCTCTTCAATCATTCTCATTAGATTATTGTTAATAAGTATTTAATAATAAAACGAATTTTTTTTTAATGAAAGTTTTATTGTATATATATATATATATATGCCGCTCGGTTTGTATAGTGGACAATAGTTATAAGGAACAAGGTCGCAACTGATTAAAACTGGTAAGTGTCGTAAGATTTTTGAGTTATTTTCGTGCTGTCACGCTTGTATAATATAAAAGTGGAATTTAATATTAAATATTTAAAGCGTTCGTCGGGCTTTAGTTTGGTTGACGAAAACAACCCTTTGATCGGCCGGCCGGCCGATCCGGCTACTTGAATCCAAATAACAAAATTTTAAATTCTTCAACTTTATTTATATACCTATATATACGAAATATATTCTATATGTATATATCGAACTTTCCCATACGAATTATAATTAGAAAATTTACCAAAAATTATTATTGTGCCAGGAATCGTGACGAATCAATTAAATTTATTTCACAATAACTACAACACAGATGTTCGGTTTGTTTGTTTAATAACAACATTGAGATCAATGGCTATACACAACTGATGGAACAGTTCCAATGTATAATAATAATAATAATAATAAAAATAATAATAATAACAACAGGGTCCAGGTATATATGTGTTTGTTTACTCTTAAACAAACAAAGTTTCTGCCACGAATTATTGTTGTATCCAATACTATATATATTATTTACAACAAATAAATGGAAAAACGCCTCGAATATTCGGTGTCGCCATTGAGACTTTATTGTATAATATAGAACGTTAAAAATTATATTTATACAGGATGTCCGAAAATTCAGTCGAGAAAAATTTAAGGGGTGCTTCTACACTCAAAAATACAATCGGACAATAAGTCTATATGAAAGCACTTTTTCGAAAGCTCATAATATAAACGAAGTTTCAGAAGAATAAGCTGTCTGAAGTCAACAAAACTCGACATACAGTCCACAGATAAAATTCCTAGGTTCTTCAGGGTCTTCCATTTTCCTTCAAATTTTGTGTATTGATACGATAGATTATTGAAAACAAGTGTGCAAAATTTGAGGACAATCACTGCCATACTGAAGAAGTTATTAGCAAATTTTCTTTATTGATTCTATATGTACGTATAATTTCCGAACAGTCCTGTATGTAGTTTTTCATGTGACGAGAGTGAGAGGAAATAAAAAGCAAAAAAAAAAACAAATTCCAGCATAGTTAATTTGGGTTTGAAAGAGGAAATCCATGTCAAATATTAGAGAGACCTGTCCAGGACGAAGGACACTATCGACATTATCAATCGAATTATTTGGGGGATGGAAACAAAACAGACACTATAAAATAAATGATAAAAAAAAAAACAAAAAAACGAAAAACTCTGCGCGTCTCTGAATTCGTTATAGTTTTCATGATGTTATCGTATCGACAAATCCATTTATATTGAGATTCAAATTTCTGTCTTGTCATCTTGTAGTTGGGTTGATATCAAAATCAACATCGTCTTTTTTTTTACTAGGATATTTTTTTCTTCATATATTTGTAGGTATATACTTACAGAAATTTCATAATTGATTGATATTTATATATTGATATTTACAGATTTGAAGCTATTAAGCTATTTGCATTTTTGATAAGGATAAGATCTTGGAATGCATTTTTTTTCTCTCCACAAGAACCAGAGTTTCTACAAGACCAGGAAAGCCTCTGACGGACCACCCTGTCTATAGTGTTTCAAAATCCGAAAAGAATACAGCAATCAGTTGGAGCAAGATCTGGAGAATCTGGTGGATGGGGTATTGTTACTAAATCTAGCCAATATAGCATAGACCTCGTTACTTTTGCTGTTTGCTGTATGTGTCGTTGATGAGATACACTTGAGCTTTTCTTGAACACATTCTCAGAGCAGCTAAATTCAAAAGTTGTTGACTGTAATAAAAAATAGTAAGTGTAATCGCGTCTTATCCTCGATGTGTATTGCAACTCGCCATAAAGCATTCCTTTATAATACAACGAACAACTGAGCAGTTTCTCCAATCCACGGTGATCTAATTAAGGTGTAAGAGTGGCTTATCTTTTTTTTTCTAGGAATTCACATAACTTCACGTCTAATATTGTTGTGGAGATCTTTAGCGATTTGAGCTGATTTTATTCGCTATGTTACTGGTAGAAGTGTCGAATTTTCCTTCTAAACAAAGCCGTTAAGCTTCATTTTCAAGAGTTTTAGTGGTCTTGGAGTAAAAATGATAGACGACTGAAGGCGTTCACAAGAGGTACGCACAGATTATACTCATAAAATGAGAATTTTGCTCTGCTGCAACTGCATAAACTCAACTTTTACTGTCATTTCTCAATCAGTCTATAGTGATTTATTGAATTATAAAAAAAATGAGACTTGTAAAATTTAGAAAAGTGTCGAACCATTCTATGGTTGTAACCGGAATGTCACTTATAACTATTAAAGGTCAAGTTATATGATGGCAGTTCTATTATAATGAATCTCAACCTATCACGCATCAGAGTGTTCGAAGTTTTTGCAGTTTTCGAAAGCACTTCAGGTATAGAAGTTATGAAGAAGGTCAAACAAAACCCAGTAACAGTCCAATAGTTGTTTTCTTTTATATATCATTCAAGTAGTAGACAAATAGACTATATAATAGTATCATAAGTATATATAATTATATTTTAAAGGTTGTTTTTCTGAAAATTCAAAAATCGACGGGTCAATAATTTTTTAATATTTGAAATATTGTTGTGATTTGAATAATATTCGATTATGTTTCTTATCTTATTATACATTCGATTTTATGTATTTTAAATTATTATTTTATAATATCAATACATTTACAAATTGAAAAGTTCCAATTTTGGTTAGAGGAATATGATCAATTATGTATACAAATCACGAATTGAACTTTAACATTTGCATTAAATTTATGTAAAATGTAAATTTTCTAACATAAATTTCACTTATTATTATTATTATATTCCTCTTGTTCTCCTTTGTATCGTATCTTATAATAAATATTCCAAAATCATTATTATTATTATTATTATTATAATTAATTATATCATTATATAACAAAATTGGATTGTAGGTATATGTTCATCAAAAAAATGACAAATAGAGAATATTTACAAGCTTCAAGAATTTGTAAGGTTGACTGTTTTATTATCTCTAACACAGCAGGTAACCAACCCATAATAATCGTCTATCTATATAGTCATTTTATTCAAAAACTATTTAGTTATAGTTTTTAATTCACACCATATACTAAAGATTTTGCTTTATTCTACATAAATACAGACGATATATACAGGGTGAATTCTGAGTCAAAAAGTTAAATTGAAGAGTAGATAAGGGGAGAAATTCTGAGACGAAAAGTCCAAAGACATTATTTTACCCGACCCACCGTTAATTAGTTATTAATTATATAAAGTAGCCAATGAGAGAACGTGTATAAGCGAGATTATAGCTAGGCGGCGGCAGAGAAACGCCAGCGGTGCAAGCACACCCCAGCACCGTAGACCGGATCAATCTGCTAATCACATTTGGAATTCTCAAGTGCATTTTTCATTGTCTCCATTAGAGTCCAAATTATAGACCAGGACCGTCATTTGTGAGTCACACTGTATCTATTATTGTTTTATTGACGTATCTCAAGAGATATAATTATGGAATATACAGGATGACTTATGAGTCGTGGACTCAAATCAAAGGGTGTGTAGAAAACGGAATTCTGAGACAAAAAATCCTAAAACACTATTGCATCTGATCCACCGTTAATTAGTTATTAATTAAATAAATAAGCACCAATGGAAGAAAAGCACGGAAACAGAATAGTTGATTAAATTAGATCAAATAATGTTTTTCCAAACTATAGTTTAATGGCATTTAATTATGATTTTATATAAAATTAATAGTCGACTCAGTAATTTGACAAACATTTAAGAACATATTATTTTTTTATATTGCGGCTATAATGACTTCTTTATGGACGCCATTTGTGTTTTATAATGAGGAACATTACCGCACGCGAATACTAATTATTAAACGCTTTGTGATTTATTTATGATTGGTATAGCGTTGTATAACATACGCACAAATCTAACCTCGAATTATTCATTTGACCAACTGCAAGATGGCTGACAACAAAATCCCCAAACACGCCTATTAAAGTCCTGATAGAAGACACTCGATTTCATCAAAGCATTTGTCGTACTCGTTTTCCATTTAGCACGTCGTACCAACTGTAAGATGACTGACAAAAAATTCCCTAAATATATATATAAAGTTCCGGTATCAGAGGTCAAAAAGGTTTATATTCCATCTTACAACAAGCTTGTTTGTTTCATTGTAAACAAATGACGATATAATAAACAAGAGATATCGTTTCATTTATACTATGATTGTGCAGTAATGATGTGTATCACAATTTCTGCCGATGTAAGTAGCAGTGTACAAATGACTTATGAAAACGGATTAGATCAAAATTGGTCTATAAGTGAATTAACAAACAATTTTTTTGTTGAAATGCATATGATTATGAGAAATATAGAAATTTTGAAATATCGTCAACTTTCTTTTGAAATTTTGATTGAATTTATTCAACGATAATTATAATCCGACGATTTGTTTTATAAATATAAATATAAGTTTTTTTCAAACATGGTTTTTCATAGTAATGCCACTTTTTATATAAACGAAAGATAGAGGTACTCAATTGGATTGTTATGAATTATTCAATTTCTATATACCTATATACAACTTAGGGCTTAGATTCTAATTTAAATATTAAATATTCAAATTAATTTCATGCGGGGCTTAAGCGAGAAAATTTCGAAGCAATTAATTTAATTAGGCATTATATCCTCTTTATTGTAAGAAATTGGAATATCGTACCTATATATAGGTATCTATAAAAAAATTGAATCTTCTAATATAAATATTTTTGTGCTTGGTCATTTTTACTAATGCTCCCCATCTACAACACGAATCTATATAACTATATAAATAAATACAATAAACTGTTGATGAATTTGAAAAGGAGCAGAAGAATAAATGCCCAGCATGAATTCAACCATAACATTTATACACACACAAAACAAACTATATATAACAACACACATACATACTGATTAGTATGATTTCGTTCAACAATACAAACCATCAATTTGTCTCAAACATTTCACGCCTCGCACTATCGCCTAATCGAATCATTATAATAATAAAATTTCGGGAAAAAATCAAGCTCACCTGATTCGAGATGCTCAGATTCACCAACATAGAAATCTCACAATAAATTCACAAAAACAACAAAATCGGAGCAAAAATTCCAATATCAACCAAAAATTATTGTTGTTTTTTTTTTTTTAATTAATTCGTTCCAATTAATTTAATAATAGAAATTAAAAATCGATATAATTATTTTATTGATCATATTTATTGATTTACGTGATTTTTGTAGAGAGCCGCGACGAAATGCGCCTATACGTAAAACATTATAATTCGGTTGTCCGTTCATCTATAATAGTTTGCCGATTGACCGTGGTGGCGCTATATTCGCTCTATACCAACTCCCCACTACTCGCATTATCATTATTATTATTATTAAACAAGTTAGCAATTCAATATGGCGCTAGTTCTGTTATTTCGATTGGTGGTTTAAGATGAAAATGGGCGTGTCTTGAACAGATTTCACAGCCTACTGTATTTTTTATATTATTTGGAATGATCCTGAAAACATCCGTATGGATGAAAAGGAAATATAGACACACACACACACACATATACACATAAATTGGGAGTAGTAAGTAAATCTTAAATAAATGCTGTCGTCGTTGTATTTTTATTACAATTATTTTTTTCTCTTGTCATAGGGACATCAAATCGACTATCTCTTTTCAACACACACAAATATTTATGATGGTATACACTTTAGTTGTGTCTTTCTGTGCAATTTCTTTATCTGTTTGCTTTTAAAATTAGGTATATGATGGCTTTAATAATAACTTTGATGTTTGATAATAATGATAATTATGTAACAAATATATTTAATATATACATATGAAAAAAAAAAAACGACGAGTAATAGGGCTTGTAAGCCTTGAAAATAAAGGGTGACTATGCTTATATAGATATTGTGAATTTAATTAATTACTTCCTGTAACGAAACAATAATAATAATAATAACAAACAGGTGGAAGAAAATTATAGTTCATTTCTATTAAAAAGGCTCACGTTATAATCCTGTGATAAAGTGAACATAGTTCAGTATTTTTGATTTTTTCTAAATATTAATTATGGTTCTGTTATGGTATGGTTTTATTAATTAAATAATTGTTGGCAACGTGGACCTTATTTGAAACAATTAACTATATACAAATAATTGGTATGATGAATTTTATTATAAAATATACAGAGCGATCATTAAAAACTTTATAACATAACACACATATATTGCACACGATTTAATGATTTGTTATAATCGGCAAAATTTTCATAGGCTCGTTTGTATATAAATATTTCAGTATATAGGCTTTGGAAATTTTCCGGTGGAAAATTAACACAATTGGTTGCGATTTATGATAATAATTTGTATATGAATGTGTCGTTTCATGATTTTCTACGTCATCAATCACAAATCACATTAGATGGGAATATTGTACTTCATTTATACAATGTGTTTCACTTAACATAGATAGACCTTAATAAATAGTTTATTAGTGGAGCAATTAGCGTAATATTTTTCCAAGTTATATAAAGGCTGTTCGGATGTTTATTTTTTGGTTCGGATATATTTTTTTGGAAGTTCGAAGATTCATATTTGAGAGTAGAGTAAGGTCGGAGCAATCTATGTTTGACACCGCTCGCCACACACCACATTATTGATTGTTGATTCGAAATATGAACTTCGTATATTTGGACCTTTTCGGTGTAATCATCTATTTTAAATACTTCTTCCCCGAGTAAAAATGTCGAGGCCTAAATTTGGTCCAAACTAGGTCTCAATTAGCAATTGCTTTGTCTTCATCACTATGTATATTACTATGAAAGACTCCTATAATCAGTGTTCGTTTCAATCATAATCAGACTTCCAACAGAATTTTGTGATTACAAAAAAATATTGATCCTAATGGGCTCTATCATCGGTAAAAAATTTACACTTATTACTTTACTAATAAACTGTTTATTGAGATGACTAAGAGGAAAGTGAAACACACTGTATAATCAAACTTAATATTATTTCTTGAAATATTAATATTCTAGAGTGTCACTCTATACATATATATATATTTAATTAATTATATTATATATAGTGTAGACGTTTTCCAAAGAATTTGGCGTTATATATAATCAAGAATAGAATTTCAATTATACGTCGAAATAACAGAAAAAATATAATAAATTATATATTTTGCCAAATAAGAAAATTCGGTCAATGACCCAAATAGAGATATTGTGGTGCCACAAGTGGACACAAAATGAAAAGAGCGCAGAAATAATTTAAGCGTTCATTGCCTGAAATCATTTTTTATATACAGAGTGGTCCACCAGAGGCTATATCCTGGTCTTGTAACTCTGGCTCAAGTGGGTGCAGAAAAAAAACCGGACTTGATAATCTATAAAGTGCGATATTTAGAGAACATTTTGACAATAAAACGATTTCCCAAACTTTAGATCTTCGAGTGTATTTTTTTTCCTTGCGCTAGAGCCAGAGTTCCTACAAGACCAGGAAAGCCTCTGGTGGAGCATCCTCTCTGTATTTAGTTAGACTCAGATTCTATTCTCTGCTAATAATTATTGGAGATGAGAAATAATTATCGTTATATATAGTTGTACTTAATTTGTAATTTAATAATGATATCTATCCCGACATTGACACCCCCTTATATAGAATTGATCTCCATTTTTCGGTATATCGATTGTAATAATGTCGTATATTTACAATTGGTACGATAATAGCTTTTCTGTATACAAACACGAATCTCATGACCCGTCATATGAACAATAGATAGTGACATGTCTCAAATTTTGCCTATATACCTACATTTATATATATATATATATATATATATGGATCCATTTTCAATTGTGTCGGTCAAAAAAGGAATTTTTTTGATTGACAATAACTATACATATATCTATACACACACCTCTGTCACGACCATGTCCACAAACAATCAACACAATTCAATGTATTTTTATAAAATATTTAACAGAGATGTTATACAACTGTCTAATAATAATAATAATATTTTGAAGAAAAACATGTATTCATATATAATAATAAGAAAAAAAGGAGTAGAGATGGACGTCATCTTTTTTATTTTTGGCAATTTTTGCCGAAAAATCTTATTATATTATAAGTATAAAGAAAAAGATTGCACGCCCTATATCAATATATAGACGATTCTTTTGTATTTTATTAGAACGGATCACACATTGCTCTCTATTGTTGTGATTGAGAGAGGGGTTTCATATTGCAACATATATACGCATATATAGACTTTACCTGTCTTCTAAATCCATCATTAAAAAATACGAAATAAGACTCGTCTGATTTTATATTTATATAAATCTAAATACAGGGTG
>JAZBGX010002179.1:0-14133 GCA_037414775.1 Zonitis immaculata | reverse complement strand
GACTAAACAATAACAAATACTGAACAATTGGAAATAATTGAATTGTATTCATTTATTTGGAATTCTTCGACTCGAAATTTTTTTCTATTGTCTACTCTATTGGAACTTTATAATTTCAATTATCGGAATTATACTATATGGATCGTTTTTTGTATTCTGTTAACGCATAACATTTTAAACAAGAAAAAGTCCAATTTACATCCCAAAAATATTTCTCCACACAGCAAAAAAATCGTGTCTCTTAGAATTCGACGTAGCACAAAATATCTTGCAGTGGGTATAAAATCGGAGAGGGACACCTGGGAACTTTCCCTTATAAGTACACTGAATTCTCACAATTTTTACATAGCATGCAGAGAAACTCACTATAATTGGTTAGATCGATAACAAGTTGCTGATGTAGTAGCACTAAACGACCTATAATTCAAATTATTGATTTTATTTATCCTATTTCTTCACAGTATTATTTCAATGACTTCCTAATTTTTTCCATAGAAAAAATCTTCAATATATGTTGAAGGTAATAACACGATTATACTATAAAATTCGACTAATAACATATCTAACAAGGATTGTTACAAAAATGGTGGATGCGCCTCAATTTTTTTTTTTTAATTAGAATCAAATTAGAAATCTGGCTGTCTATTGCAGTTTTCACTTTAAGAAATTACAAGATTTAACTGCTCTCCATTTAATTTATTTAACAAGTATAAAAATTTTCAATATTTCATTATGTCGAAATTCAATTCACTGTTGCTATATTATGTAGAGTATAAAATAGGTTTTTCTTTCCCCCATATACATACATATATATTTTGACAACTTGACTGATTCTACAGGTTCTCTACAAATTTCAACAGTCAATTCCGATAGGTATCATTCCAATTTTCTTCGAATCCCCTACAGCTAGTCATCATGTTTTATATTTTTTTTTCCTGTTTCGGTTTAATATAAAATTCGAGAATGGTCTCTCGAATAAATATCGTTACTATTTTGATTCATATTTTATTATCTTTATTGTTTTTGTCATCTTTTTAAATGAAAGAAACGAATAAAGGATGAATATATATGTATATGCATGTCTTGAAATATTATCTTGTGATAGGAAATTTTATTCGCTTCAAATCATTTCACTTGTCCAATAATATATTTCCCTGGCGTTATTCCACATAGGAATGTAATTGCAATTTTATATCTTAGATTTTAGATCTGTTCCATCGAGTACTTACAAAACTTGTACGAAAGAAAATAATTTAGATCAAAGTATAAGGACACAGAATTGCAGAAATTCTGAAACAACAATCACAGAAGATAAAAGATTAACAAGGAGCCTCTATTCGTGCCCACGTTGCTTACTCAGCACGTCCCCAAACGCGTTGCATGTTGTTTCAGCGATTGCAGATTGTTGTATTGACGATCGACATTTCAAGTTTTATCCTAAATCAGTAGCTGTGAGCTGGAATTAAATTCGAGTTCATATAAAATTGGTGTTTGTTGATTTGTTGAGTGAAAAATCAAACGTTGAGATTTAGATTTGATTGCAACCGGAATTACACAAAGCAATACAAAAAAGTACAGTTTGTTTTGATAGTATTTCAGTCATTTGTAGTTGAAAAACTAATTGAAGTTTTGTGATTTATTATTAAAAATAAAGCTGAGAACTAGATTCTTTATAGTTATAAGAGTCTCGTATTAGCAGCATGTCTGAAGTAATTTTGGAAATTCTAACAAACAATTTAACCGACTAATACTTCAACATTGTTATTCTAATTAAAACAAATGATATATTATAATCTTATTTAGAGATATTTTGTTGCAAAGATAAAAAAAAATGAAGATTTATCTTCAAGCTTCTTAGATTTTTTTTTTTTTTGAAAGGAATATATTATAAAATTTATCATATAAATGAAAGATTTGCCCCAATGATCTGATATCCATATATTCATTTATTTATTCATTCAATTTCGAATGATATTAAATTTCGATGTTCCAAAACTCGACGAATACCATTATAACAGTTATCTACATACGCAGCATTGAACATACTCAAAAGATACTTTCGGACAATATGAGGAAATCATCCGAAAATCCAAACGGTATATACCATAGATTTAATTTGTAAGATTTTATTATATTCAAATCACTCTACAGAAAGATAGAAAACTTGACCAACAAAAGAAATTCACAAATAATAGAATTTAGATATTATCACCAGCTCTAAATTGAATTAAACTGTTAATCACCAATACCAAACTCTATCAATATAATAAATAAAACTATTTCATTAGTCTATTTGTAGATTATATATGTTATTGGAATTTATTGACGTATTTTCAATCTAAAATTCAATTGTTGTTGTGTCAATGTTGACAACATAAATCACGTTGTTTCCAACGTTATGCATTTTTTAAATTCCAATTTACGTAAAATTTCAAAAAAAAATTCTACTTCAAACTATATGAACATATGTCGATCATTTATCGATTACGATTTTCTAAATTTGATGGAATTGATTGAAATCAGACCATTCAATAGAAATTTATTTTGTTTGAGGTGGTGCTTTGGAATTTAGTTTAAATATTCTTGATAGAACAATCGCCTTTATCCATCATAAATATAGAAATAGAGAATTCGTGAAACAAGATTGATATTTTTGAAAGATAAAAATAAAATGTTGTTCTTTTGATATTGTCGTAATTTATCATAAATATTTATCTTTTATTAAACTATCACGATCTAGAAATCTCCTTTTTGAAACACCCGAACTTCAAAGTTATTTACTGGTTTACGGAATAAATTGCTTTTGATATCACTTTCACATCATATAACTTCTGTAAAATTAAGATTTTAAAATAGAGTAGGTTTTTTTTTTCATTGTCGAAAAAGACGTACATACGAGGAGTGATCGAAAAGCCATGATAATCGATATATAAAATATATTTATTTTTCAACGTAGTCCCCTAACAAAACACCCCACTTGGTCCATCTCTACTCTAAAGCTTGAATTTCTTTGTAAAAAAATATTCGACTCAAAATAATTCTAGAGCGGCTATTACTTTGCTATTGTCCCCAAATTTCTGGTCATTAAGCAGCTTGCGATCTGAAGAATAGGATGGATGTTCAAGAAATTCGAAGCCAATTCTCGAATGGCAACCATCGGTTTTTTTTTTGGTATTGAGAGCGAGTGCGTTGTCCTCCTAATAATGCACCATAACTTTTATTATTGGAATCCCCCAAAAACGCACACCACATCCTTTCGCGTTGCGACTTTGATTTTCTTCTGTGTTGGTGAGAACGGTCATTTTAGCGTCATCGATTGTAGTTTAGCTGTAGGATCGAAATAATGGCGTCAGGTCACGTCCATTGTTCTCTTTTCTTCGGCTGGTACCCAATGTGCGGATAGCTTGTGCATGTGAAGTTCGTAGTTAAGTTAAGTAGTCTGTAGATACTCTTCAGTAAGTACAGCACATTTTTGCAAGTATGGGACGTGATGTGTTTGGTTGGCATTCTTCTAAAGCAGAACTATTCAATGATGACTCTGACTTCGTTTTTACCTTTTTTCGTAATAATTCCCTGAGTATTCGTATTCAAATGAAGATAGTTACCGGTAATAAGTGAGGCTTTAAGTCCACTATTCTGTTTTGTGATTACTACAAATATCTGATTACCATCACTTTTGAATTAGTCCTCGTATAAATCGAGTTAAATAAAAAAATACAAAAAGACTAAAGGATAATTTTTTTTTCCATATTTATATGAGAGATTGAAGTCGTATAATTCAATTATGGAGAAGTTCAAGCAGAATTGTAATGAAATTTTCATTATTTCGTTTTATTATAAATATTAAATTTGTCAACTTCAAAATATTCTAATATGATGATATATAAAGATTTCGAAATTCTTTATATAAAAAAAAATATGTATATTTTTATCTTCCAATCAGATTTATTAATTCAGAGAGTGGCTTTGAAAGCTAATTTTATTATATGATAAAAAATGGGGAATCCAACGTTCCGTGCTAAATAAAATGTCAAGCTTTCGAAAACATTTGAGAGAAAAAAAAATTGTATTGTGTAAATATTTTAAATTCAATTCTGTCACAATTGTCATTTTGTTTCGAATATTATTTCTTTGTTAATTGATTCACTATCTATGCTTTTGTTGTTGAGATAGATAAGACCTTATTAAAATCATTACATTAGGCTCATAAATATAAACACATTTGCAACATATTGTTTATGCATGTATCCAATTCCGAACAAAGTTTGAAACTGATGTGAATGTAATGTGAAGTATAAATTCATTTATTATTGATAGTAATGGTAGTTGTCGTATATGGAATACAAAATGACTCATTTTTGTCCATCAAAATATCCAAAATTAACAATTGACTCTGAACAAAAGCTTTCATATGTCACCAAACAATACTGAATTTCCTGGTAATTAAAGTATTGAAAGAAAATTGCTCGGAAATCGGAATTTTCGTAAACATTCACAAATAATTCCTTCTACTTGAACGATCTAATAAAAATAAGTCAATTATTCAAATAATGATATCCAATAAACTGAGCGATAATTGGAGAAAATATGGTAAATATTTCCTAGTATCATTGTTTTCGTTTTATTAGAAAAAATTAGAAAGATACGAATTCCGAACTACATACAAGGTTTTATCCTCTGATAAGATGTGGAAATTTTCTCGTTACTTTTTATAGTTAGTCTCTATTATTGTAGGAATTGCGAATATCTAGAGATATTCGAGTTGCTAACAGTGCAACATAATCGTCAGTAGGAACTGGAGAAAATTAGCTTCACATGTGTAGTTTGCTGTGAATACGAGCAGGTGTTGGTCGAAGTTGCAAGCTAGTTTTCTGCAAGTATAATTATGATAGAGTAAATAGAATCTATTTTGACTTGTAGAATTGATTCACTAATTGTAAGATATAGTTTCAATAATTAATATTAACAAGAACCTGCTCGATGCATCTGTCTTATCGATCTCTGAAAAATTTCCAAATAAGTTATCTTAAGAATTTTGTAGCTCCTTAAAACTGACATGTTTTACCAAAACTTTGTACATCGAATTATTTTAGATAAAAGTAGAAATACGTCTTTTCTGTTGTGAGAAGTTGATGGAAATTATTTGAAAAACTTTAAATCTCTTTCAATATTGAGTTGTCGGAAAAATCGAGAAAAACATATTGGAAAAGCTTGTCAGCTTTATGTCATTCCGTATAGTTTCGAGTATTTTATTTTGACACTCTAATAATTACGATAATCTTTTAATTATTTATTTTTATCACTCCAAAAACAAAACGAAAAAACTAGAGCAATTTTTTAATTGCAACGTAATTGCGGTGTGTTTAATTCAAATTTCCCGAAATAGGGGGGTAAATTTGTATAGGAAAACAAGTCTAGATTGGATGAATAGATGAGAATTGGGGTTGTTTGCAAGCCGTTCATACGACAAAAAATAACGACAAGGAAAACTGAAGGGACGATTAATACAATTAGTACAAAAACTTCTACATTTCATTGTATCTCTCCAAACACTCTCTCTAGGTTTTATGATATTATCAAATAATAATTTACCGATCGCATATAACTTATGCGAAATTGTTGTAAAATGCTTTATATAATTCACAGACTTGGAAGGATTTATTTCACATAGTCAGGAAAAACATTTCTCCCTAGAGTGCAATATAAGGAAGTGGTGTGTTGGAATATTTCTACATGTAGGTGTAATATTTTCTAGCTACCCTTAGACTACTGTCATCTTTATATCTACACTGCCTAAACATTGAGAGAAACAAAACTGTAGTACAATAATGGTGAACGGAAATCTTCCCCCTATATTTATTTTTCTTTAACAATAAAAAATGCACAACTGATAAAAACATAACAAATTGTTAACGAAAATAAGAAAATAAAAACGAGGACTATCTTAAAATACAGAGTTTATTTCTAAAGTTCAATCGAGCAAGTAGAGTAAATAAAAATATTGTAGACTCATTAGATTTTTTGTTTCACAATTAGAAGGAAAATTTCAAGCAAAAGATAAAAACGACTTGACATTCATTAACGTTTTGGAAGATAGAGTGCGATAACTTTTTGTTTTGTCATGAACATTTCTTTATTTTAATGCTGTCTTACCTGAATACTGATCGATATCGCAATTTGTTCCCATTCAGATAATGCTGATTCTGTAACAAATCAAGATCAAATCAATTATTATTATCGATTTCTATTGAATATCAAATGAAGAGAATCTATTTTGAATTTAAGATCGATCGATCGAAATTGGCGTTTTATACGAAATCTGTACTTGTGATTTGGATCGTAACTGAATCTCAACTCAATTTTGTTGCCTGTTGAATTGAGAAAACGATACTTATTCTATCTCTGACTGTAGGTATATATCTTGAAATATGTAGTAACCAATTTCTAGATTGAATTACTAAAGTCCATCACTTTTGAATTAGATTTCTTCAAGACTTTCACAGAGAAATCCAAAAGTAATAATTGTATATTCGATAAAATTGAATTGTATTAATCAACTGCAATTTGACTAGAGAATAAAAATGATCGATACTATGTTTATAGGTTGTCTATCACAATATCGATATTATCATTATTCGAACTTCCACAATTACTACAAAACCTAATAAGGGTCAATATTAATGGTGTTTTATAACAGAATGACGGAATAACTCAATTATTCACTTTGGAGATTTTCTTTGTTCAATTGTGAAATTGTAAAATTATTTCCAAAAGCTACAAGAGTTACTCGAATCTTGGGAATGGAGCAAAGGATGTAGACATCACTCCTTTAACAACAAAGACTTGACTGAAGTGTGGTGCAATAATAGCAAAATCACCAACCATTTAATTGACCAAAAAATGTATCCACCATTAAATATTGCTTTCAAAATAGCTTATTATATCTTTATGTTCTTCTTTATTTAGTGCCGTCTTCGTTATGAAAGATGGCAAGCATTATTATTTCCAAAACTGCTGCACTGAATCGACTGCTTTCTAGCTATTCTTCCTTGCATTATGTTTCGGAGAAGCTAGTATTTCTCCACTTTCATTATATGAGCCAAACATAATAATGTCTGTTGTTCAATGATGTCTACGCCTCCACTCAATAGTACAGTATTGATAGATATTATGTAACATTTCTAACTTTACACAATTCATTTAACGATCCTAAATAAATTTGACTTTGCTTTTACAAAGTCTTCTATGAATAATTCTAATCTTGCATATGTTTTATGTCATTAAAATGTTATATAAATGTCGAATATATCTCGAATTTATTCTACTATAGCAAATGTACATTTCCTGTACGAGAGTCTAGAAAGAACTTCTAATGTTGACGGAAATATATAGGATGTCAAACTTCAAAGATTGATAAGTACAGCTTTAGAAATAAATCAATAAAATCATATCAGAATCTAACAATCGCTTGATAAACACACTGAATTGTAATAAAAAACAAATTTTTCAGTTCAAAATTGTATCTGGAAAATAAGTCGATGATTATGGAGTTATTCCATGAATCATACAAAACTACCAACATCTGTATTTGGTGTTGTAGAATTTAGATTTAATAATGAATTAGGATAAAATTGTGTGGTCAAACAATTACGATTGTTAACTTAATTTTCCTTAATTTCTCCAAAAATGTCCAATAATCTTATTTTATTTGACGTGGATTCATTCTTTGTTCCCTATCAGACTTTAAGCTCGCTCAAAAAAGATCAATTCTCGATACTTATTGAAAAAAAAGGCTCTAATAATAATTATTGAGATTTTATTTGAAATGGTGGATGCGCCGGGTGAATTGTTATCTCAAAATCTTCCATTTTTTGCTCTCAATGGAGTTTTTTATCTTAAAAACAATGTTATCATTAATTCTTATCAGCGATGAGCGATAGAATTCATCAATCTACAACACAATTTTTTAACGAAAATACATTTCAGTTGTGGTTAAAAATAGAATCTCTTTCCATCATTGTCAATTATATTATAGTCTCTATATATAATAAACACGTACCAGTTCGCTATGATGTGTGGAATAAATTTCAATAATGCTTTATATAGAGCGGCATTTTATTATATTAAGTAGAGTAAATAGAAATATAAAATAGATTTTATTTTGGGGATCTATAGTGGAAGTTCTAATATAAAAATAAAATAAAAACAAATGATATATTTATTAAGTGCGTGCTTTCTATTTCATATACGTATGATAAAAGGAATTTTAGTCTTTGATCTTAACTGGAAATAATACAATTTGTATATGAACCACAGCTATACTTCTATTTTCGTCAAGGTATAATTCAAGGTTACAAGACAAAAATCACAAGTCGAAATGGTTGGAGATGTGGATGTAACTTTTCCATTGTCTATAGGCAACTATCAATTGTAATATTGAGATAGAAATCCAAGTTTTTGAATGTATAAATATGAAGATAGTAGCCAGCCACCTCAACAGATATTATTGAATAAATAAGAAAATATTTGACTATGATAGGAACAGTTCATCTCAAAATTGAGTGCCATGTTTATAATATGAATATTAAGCCTTACCATTATCAATATGTGCAGATCTCGCCAGATCTAACAGAAAATTCGAATTTTTATTGCACAATCGTTTGCAATTTAATTTACTTGTATATATTTTTTAATACAACTGAATTCTATTTTTAATAAACTTGTAATGCTTGTAGTAAAATCATTAAATTTTGTTTTTATAGGAATAAAATGAATACGTATGGTATAATCAAATTTGTATTCGCTTTTCCACTATATGTGGTATTACTCTCAATTATTTCTATTGGGCTAGCACGAAAATAATGAGACACTCCAGCAACACACATGTCCTTTTTTGAGTTAATATCTACAATTATATTTCTAGAACATTCTAGATTCTATAGAAGCATTTGAGTCAATGTGAAAAAGAATGGACGAGCAACAAATTGAAAATCTGTACAAATACGTGTGTTTATCAGGCTACACCGTACGAGCTGTAATTGATAATATCAATACCACTAGAAGTGTAAGTTATGTAACCGTGACTCTATAGTTTCAACGTTGTAACGTTGGAAACAGCGGCTTTGAAAGTCAATCACGCTCAAGACGATCACCCTAATGAAAAGATGTCGATTTGCTCGGCGAATTACAGTCAAACCTGGATGCCACTACTTGTGAATCAGCGGCTACACTTAACTGTAGTCATTACCAAGCACAAGCTGTAGTATCGTAAGCTTGGGCTCGATGAGTACTGCCGATCACAGGATATACTTGATTATGAATTACAAGCACTGCAAACTGTATATTTAGGTATACGCTTGCAATAATGTGGCGTCTACTGTACTCGCCAACAACTGCAAGCTTTGTGTTATGACAGGCTGACAATTTTTATATTTTATTTTCTGAATATATTGAATAGTCAATTAGATGAAAGTGAGCTTTTCGAAAAAAAAATTTAGTTATTTGGAAAAAAATTCAATATGTTGAGAAAAGAAAGGGAATTCAATCAAAACGATGTCAGGAATGAAGTTATTTTCGGTATAAGAATTTGGAATATGAGCTTCAAAAAAAAAAATTATATATATGTTCAACATAATTTGATTTGTTGAAATTTGAATTTCTTGAAATATCATTGGATGTCTGAATAAGTCAAATTTTAGGTCCACCTGACAAGACATTATCAAGATCTTTTGCTATACAAAGATTAATTCATCAAGTACTAAAATATGATTTATAAGTAGTTGATGATTGGAATTAATTATTTTCAATGGTACCTAAAACTGGAAATGTGCTAAATAATTATATGATTGGTACGAATTTACTAAATAGATCTACTACAATATTTCACATTGATATCGATAGTGCCGTCCACAACTGATAACGTAAGATAAATTATACCGTTTGTTCAACAATTGGAAACCGGTGAAATTGAGTCGTGATGTATTTTATTGTCCTTTTGCTGAATTGTTCATTAAGCAGATAGTATATAGTTTCTAGTGACAAATCGATTTTTGTTATTACATTACATTACAATTACTGCTGGATTGTATAAAGTTTTTCAGCAATCATAACCATTATAGGAATCTATGAAATAACAAGATATCCTTTTTCTAACAATTCAACAATTACATTGCCAAGAGAATGACAAAATTTCTGTAAGAGTTCATTTGTATAAATCGAAATTACTGGATGAGTCTAGTCAATTGTAAAAGATAAATCGATTTCTGTCGAAATTAAAATTATGTTTACATTTGCAGATCTACATAATCGCTGATCGTTCTGACTGACAAATTGGAGCACAAAAATTTAGTCTGTTGACGGAAAAAAGTCGTTATCGGTGTCGGAAATGTTCAATAGTCAAACTTCCACAAAGGAAGTTTCTCTTTGTAAAAAAAAGTTATTTGTGAACTCAAAAACCAACCAAATCTCTTTAATTTAAGATGAATTTCAGATAAGAAAATTATCATAACTTTAATGCCAATTATTTAAAAGAATCTCGATTTGTTTGTTGATCTATAGAAACTCGGTTAAAATATTGTAGTAAATTTATTCGGTAAAACAATAGAACATTATGATAAATATACAAGAACTGTTTACAATTTCAGGTAGTAGGAGAACAAACAGCAAAACATGGTGAATGTAATAGAAGCAAGGATCATATCTAAATTTATATCTACTATGTCACAGTTTCCTTTATTGGATAATTTACTAACATGCTTTCTATGGAATGGAGAAAGGAAACTTGGAAGTTATTTTGATTATTTCATTCACATACATACTGAAGTAATGCTGTTTTAAGAATCTGTAAGTCATTTCAAAGAGACTAATACATGCGAAATCTGAATTATTAAAAAAGAAATATTTGCTAGAGATTTCAATGTTTTAACAGTGCAATAAAATATCAAGATAATACCCAATAGATTTAGAGTCGAGCTAAATTCGGTTTAATCTCATTAAATTAGCACTGGGAAAAAAAATTGTAAATTTGCGAACAATAAAATTTTATTGTTATCCAGATTTAGGAGATCAAGACTAATAAATTTCCTATCAGAAAAATTTTAAACGACTAATTATAATATTTTCAACTAAAAGCTTTGAATAACGACTAACTAGAATCAAATTTAATTTAATTTGACTCGCATATAGATATAATAAAAATTAATAATCGAATTAATCACTTCTAGATAATATAAAAATTCCATATATAAATATTAATAATTTATTAAATTTCCACTACAATAGTAGAATTCATCAATTTTATTCAATCATAAAATTGATAAGATCTACCATTTATCAGAACGTAGCAATTATGAATTTTATATACACGACAAAGTGATGTATAGATATATAACTATATAGAGAAAAAGAGAGAGATTGATTGACAGTTTAAAAAGCAATTACCAAACTTTTCATCAATTTACTACACATTGCTCAAAGTATTTAAATTATCGATTCAAAGTCATTACAAAATTCAAACGAAAGAAGATTAAATTTGAATGGGCCACACATCCACCATTTCCACAACCCCCAACACTGTTGTCCCTTATGAGTAATTTGGGAACAGCACAAATACCCTTACTACTACTACTACTACCACTACTAATAATAATAATAATAATAATGATAATTATTATGATAATGAATAATGATTCCAACTTTTCCCATAGATGCTTTGTTTTTCTCTAATTAATGATAACACAAATTTTCATTGAAATAAAAACAAAAAAAAAAACAAAACGCCATGGGTATTATAAAACAAAAGCTTAAATAGATTAATTATTCTTGAAACGTCACCATTATTGTCCTCAAAACTGTTTTAGCATCATTTCCGACACTATATCCTCTAAACATATTTTTCAAACGAATTTTGGATTGTTTTCACAGACAACCAAATAAAACACAACTAGAATCATGGGACAAAAATTTTAAAATCATTCCAATTAATTCAAATTAACAAAATAAAACAAAAACAAAACAAAAACACCAAATTAATTAGATTGTAAACATATTTTATTTAGAAAATACGAATCTATAGTTGCTTGATACGAATTTAATTTGGATTGAATCGAACGAAAAGTTCGGGAAAAATCTATTTTATTACACTCTAATACTGTAATTTAATCAGTAGATAGATGGTCTCAATAATTGATTAGTTTGAATCTATTCAAAGGCTATTCAAGTTTTAGATTTCAAATTAGAAAATTGATAAAGAATATAATTGTGGAATACGAGACGTTCGTTTTTCTTTATTCGAAAATAGTTCAAAATGGAGTAGATATTGTTCACTTTTTAATGAACTTGACAATATTTTATTGTATAGAAGAGGCAAGAACTATAGAAATATGGAAAATCGATCGAAATGTCAAGACACATAAATCTTTATGATAGTTTGGTGGATTCCCTCCATTTCCCCTATGGAACTAGAAGATAAAAGTCACAGTATAACGTACCATATAGACGTTAACTGGAGTTTTTGAAAGCTTTTAGTCACCAACTTATCGATTTTCGACGCAAATAAAAATATTTTGGACCGTTTATTACGTAAATTATTTATTTACGTTAACCAACCGAGTTTATTCCCATAGTGTATACTATCGGATATGTTTGGAAATTATGTTCATTACGGTCATAATTTTATAGCCGTAGCCTAATTACATACACATATACTCAAAGTACGAATTTAATACTGAAAATTTAAAAAAAAAATCCAAAAACAACAGATTCAAATGGCATGTTATTTCTCCGAAAGTAAAGCAACAGCAGAGCTCGTTATATGTTTATATTTATGATAAGTAACATTTCAATTACTCACATAATTGTTTAAAACTGTTGCGTTATATAAGAATTCAAACAGCAAGTTTTTTAATCAGAAATATCTGCTATTCACTGTTCCCATTCTTTTAATAAATAAATAGAATTGTTCAAAAATAGTTTTTTAAGCCGATAATTGTTTCGAAATTCGATTTGTCAAACAAATTTCAGTAGAAAATTCAATTTATTCCATGCCAATAATAATTCTAGTTCTTGATCAAATTTAGCCTACACGAACTATCATAAATTACGTTTAGATGTTTCTATATTCAACTATGAATCTCGTCAAAATTACTCCTTATACATGTACCTTTATAATAACATAACCAACTAGACATCTACAAATGTGTCAAAAGTTGAGACTTGTCAAATATAATGGAATAAAATACATGACAAACAGTTTTTTCCTCAAAAAATTGCTATGAAATATCGAAATTTAATAAGGGCTATCTTATATTTAATTATCACCATAGATACATGATAGAAAGTGATACTCTATGGTAATACTCAAAGATTCCAGTATTACCATGACGTACGAGAGCTAATTTGAAAGTAATAATAATCGGGTATTTCTAGTGAAAACAGAATTTCGAAAAAAAGAGTTACGAACTTATGGATGAAACCACAGTGATCGAATGAGAAGATTGCAGAAATCCATCAAATAGAAAAGGCGAGGCAAATTGTTGAGTGCAGTGTTGTTTCGAAAGCACAACGCTCCTGAATTCAAAGCCAAAGTTGCGATGGCTATACTATTTAAAAAGCGATTTCCGAATTAGTTGACACCCAACTGAGTCTGCAGATTTAGCTCCCGGCAATTTTTTTCTATTTCTCTAACTGGAAGCGCCAACATGACGAGTTTTTATCCAAACGTAATGCTTGCCTCAGGGAAGAAGCAGTTGTTAAGACACTACGTTAATAAAATAAATAATATTCCATCTAATAAATATTGCTTTATATCGATTATCATTACTTTCGGACCGTTCCTCGTACAACGTCACATTTCAGTTGATTAAGGACTACCAGCACATGTTAAAACCACAACCAAACACTTCGACTACATCCAATAATTGGGTGTATTTTGATTGATCTGGTTGTGTGTTGTTGATTGTTATTGTTGTAACTTTGATTATTGTTGGAATATGGATTGAGATGGCAGTTAATCGAGCATGACTTTTAATTTCGATGTAACATGTACATTTTGATAAAGCCAACGAGATCAAAAATCACTATAGTTAGACTCAAATAAAATTAATTTGAAAAAACCGAAAAAATATAATACAGTCC
>JAZBGX010002176.1:0-14146 GCA_037414775.1 Zonitis immaculata | reverse complement strand
TATATATATATGTGTGTATATAGGAATATATCTATATTAACCGCACAACGATTTGCTTCAAGATCTCGATTACGCAGCGGTTAGAGGACTCCATTGAATCTAATCAAAGAGAAGGTATAGTAATTTTAAAAAATGAAAATTTAACGCATCATCCCGGCTATTTCTGTGCTTTAAAGATTATCGGACGTTGTGTCCCGCACAAATTCAGTGTACTACGAGATATTCTAGAAATGTGCCACTTCCAGCAGCCAATCAATCGATTTATTGATAAAAAAGTTTGAGAATCACTGGAATATATTGGATGAAAATCGGAAAAGATAATTTTTCTTAAATAAATAAAAAAATTTCGATAGAAGTTAGATTTTCTTTAAATTCAAAGAATTTTCTCGAATATTCCAACTATAAAAGGAAATGATTTTTGCACAATTTTTCGGGTGTCTAAAAATTATGTTAAATAAAAACAATAAATGAAAACGGGAAAATCAAAGAAAAAAAATTTTCCGCTTTAAACTTGATATAATTGAAATATTATCGGAAAATTCGACCTATACGAAATGGAATTATGAAAATTAAGGAAAATCAAATCAATTTCTTTATATAATTTGGTTGGGATTTGGAGGATTATTATCAAAATCTGTAAAATTTATAATTGAGACTAAATGTAGCATTTTTCCTACATAAATCGAATGGTTCTTGAGAAAAACTATAGAAAATATCACTATTTCCCAGCCCTAGAAGATTCTAGGGAAATCTTGAAATTGGAGTATCGCGCCTTGTTCCTTCAATTTATCTAATCCCTGAATCTCCTTGAATCGACAAAATTAATTTCCTCTTTGGTTGACTCAATGTTTCCTCTCGATCTTCTTGGAATTTTCTCCAATATTTTCGAATTATTTCACTCAAATGTAAATATATACAGTTGATTTGAATCTATAAAAGATTTACCAGCAGTGGAAAAATCAAAACCGAAAATTAGTTTCGATAAAATGGAAATATCATCGGGAAATTGTAAAATTTCTAACTATTTTCCTCTAGCCTAAGAAAATAAATATATGATATGGAAAAAAAATCTTCAAATAAAAGTAGAATTTTCTTTTTAATTTATAGTCATTGTTTTTCCCCGACTCACTTGGAATTTTCTCTAATATTTTCTATCGATATTTGGTTATGTGTGTTTTCCCCGAATTTATTATTTAGTCGATTTGAAGATTTAATTGATGGAAGCGATTTTCCAGTCGGATAAATGACAAAAAGAAAATTCTTATCTCTAAACTGATTGTGAGTCTAACTGAATTTAACTCTTCCACAAAATGAAAACAGCAAAATTAAGAAAAACTCGATCGATTTTCTCTATATATATACATATATATAGTTAGTTTATATGGAAATTATAGCATAACATTCCTTTTCATGAAAAATTTTAACAAATATCACACTTTTCTTCGGCCTAAGATAATAATGGCGGAAATAAAGAAAAACTGGATTCGTGAAAATTGATTTCCTTGCAATTATAGGCAATCTATTTTTGTGATATCTATACACACAAAGAGAATTTCATTTCTATACTGGATTATGGTTTTCTTTATTATTAACACAAAAATTCTACGCGGCAATCGGAAGACTTTGGGTTCAACTCCCAATGAATATATAGCGATGACAAATTTTTCTGAAATTCTCATTATATAAAAATTAACATCATATCTCCTGCTTAGTATGAAAAAAAATTACTCTTTAATTTTCAAAAAGCACAATGAACCACAAAAAGAAAGCTCAATAACTCTATTCAATATTTTCCAATACAGAAGAAAGTCAATTTCAACGATGATATTTTTGCATTATAATAGATTTTATCGTAATTTTTTTTTAATATATAGCTCTCTATTACCGTTTCAATACATAGGTACTTAAAACGCCGGCTTCATTCTAAAATAGTTTAGACTATCCACCAATTAGTGCGGATATTCAGTAAATATCGTCTTTGTTCTTATGCCGCGCGCTGCTCAATTTTCTACAATGACTTATCAGCAAAACGAAACGGATAATAATCGCCCACAATTATATATCTATTTTTTTTTTGTCATACAATTGGCATGAGCTTTATAAATCTATAATAAGAAGGTTGTTGTCGATAAATCCACATAAAATAATGTGAAACAACATCTGCTCTTGTACGATTTTTGAAAAGCTTTAAAAACTCGTTTAAAAATCTTTTTCTTTTCGGTATTGTGTTTTCGTTTTTATTGTGTTATACCTGCTTTTGTCAAAAAGTCATATTTTCTATATATATATATATATATATATAATAAAGCATAAGAATTTATATCGCACAACTATACAACTAGAAAATTTTCTTCTCACAAAGACTGTCTTTCGAAATAATTTATAAATTATTATTCTATATATATTGCCAGATTCTTACAGGTGTAATATTCCATCATATTTTGATTGTAACGGTAGGCCGTGGTCAGGTCCATGGCCGCTGTACTTCTTAAAGATAGAAGAGATGCAAGACTTGTTGTATCCAGCTTGATATAGTTGTGAGGGATTAATGAACACAAATTTAAACAAACAAAACAATTTTTTTATATATATATAGACACGAAAATTATCACAATTAAATTTTCAATAAAATATCGTAATGCGGTATTAGTCTCATTTTTTTTTTTTTTTAATATAATAATTTATTCTAATTTAAACAAATATTTACAAAAGATTATCACAGATTATAAAAATAATTGTTTTATTATGAGAAACTTTAGAATGACTATACATTTGTTTATAATATTGGAAGCGAGCACGTTTTTGTTTTTGTTGAATTTTATTTTGTTTATAATCGAAATAAGGGGTTTGAAAAACGCGTTTTGTGACTAGATTTTTGTGTAAATAGATGCCGTCGGGATGATGATGGCAGACGCTGAAGCCGGACGCGAGCGCGTTATAAACAGGACTAGTGAGTCAGATAAGCGGGTCCTGTCAGTCTGAAAGGCGGAGTCAGGATTATGTCACAGCGGTTAGAAAATTCAACTTGAATCAAATCGAATCGCCGCTATTTCTCTTTACAATCCAACATTTTCTATTGTAGAACGAGGGTAGTGGAAATTAAATAAACAACAAAACAAAAATCGGGGAAAATCTTAAAATTTAACTCGTCCAGTAGTTTTGTTGTTGTTGTTGTTGTCATATTTAATTTTTATAATTTTAATTTTATTATTAATATAGAAGAGGGTTAGAATGTAGAAAGGGCGCTTGCGTTTATTTAGTCTACACCCCTTAATCATCATTGGTTGATATGTTAAAATTGAAATTGGTGAACGCCTGCGCCAAAAACTTCATTTAATTTCTAACAATAACAACAACAACAACAACAAAATTCAAGTATTATATTTATACACATATTTAGGACCTTTATATTCTTTATTATACCACCATATCATCAAAGAATCACTGTATAAGGGTAGCTTTTTATTTGAGTACTAATAATTTGTCAACTATATGCGGAAATTCGATTTATTTGGGCTTCAGGCATTAGAAATTCTAATTGCCCATCAAACATGCAAAGAATAATAATAGTAATAATAATAAAATTTGCATGAAAGCCAAATCCATGTATAGGCTTGCGGTATTTCATATTATATACATATGCATTACATTATCATATATATATATTTATGTATATGCATATATATAAAGTGAGTGGCGCTTTGATCTTTACAAACGCTAAAATAAAAGCTCACTCGCTCTATACTAAATATGTATATACAGAATTTGTGCGACCCTCCACCAACACTACACCACTACCGCTACCATTAAAATTATGGTATAACTGTAATTGATTGGATTAAAGCAAATTTGCATAATTATAATGATAATGGAATGCTTTTTTTTTTCTTATAAATTTGACTGAATTTCAGGATTTTTTCGAAATTCAATCGATACTGTTACCAATAAATTCTACAAGACTAATGATTGATTTAAGTGGGCCGATTACGGCAAAAATAAGATTTCTGCGCAAGTCATGTTGTATATGGCATCCAACAGCATTAGGATGCAATAAGTGCGAATCGTATCGTCGAAGAGATAACTGAGAAATTTCTGAGTGCGACAAGTAGGCAGCAAAAAAGGCTTCCATGGATGAATGACAGTTAGAATAGTAGACGTCGAATCTTGGTTGAAAAATAAAACTATAAGGGTCTCGAGGACTCAAATGATTCCAGGTCATAGGGACCTGCACAAGATGCACCTAAGTTGAAACAGTAGAAGTATGTATTGTAAGTACGATGGAGTACCGACAAAGGGCGGAATTGCAAGTAGGAACGTTATGCCTATAGTTAACGTTTATTGGAAAGGATGTAGAAATCCAAATTGTTCTATATTATGGTTCAAACTTTGAGTTGAAAAGGAGACGTCGAACAAAGGTGCAGGAGGCTATCGATGAGTCTATAGCTGCAGATTTCCAAGTATCAGTGGAACGATAGGTGGCATAATAATAATGATGAGAATAAGTTCCAGTTATGGAGAAATAAATCGATATAATAAATACCGATATAACTATATATAGATATATTTATACAATTTATGGGATATCGATAACAATAACGATAAAATCCTGTGGTTTATTGAAGATTCATGATCAATAAATACGAATAATAAGCTCTATTAAAAAAATATACGAAATTCATCGATATAGTCCATGTAGCTATATAATAATATAACGATAGCGATGACGATGCAAACTTGTGTTATTCTTATAGTACTGGAAAAATAATGATTTCAGCTTTTAGAAGTAGATTTGTGATATAGAAATGGATTATTATGAAGAATAGACTCTCCAAAAATTAAGAATAATAAATTATAAAATCACTATATACCGTATATATTTAAAGGAAACAACATTTAATAAGACACTATAGTAATAACATTAGATACACTCGATTAATTAATTAATCCAAGTTGATGGCAACACGAATTACAATTCAAAACTGATCTTCATGTACGAACAAACATCGGACGACTCCCACAACAACAACAACAAAAAACATTATTAAAGGGCTTCAAGGGGGAATGAGAAAATATATATCGAAAGAATCATATTTCTATATATACAGCGAATGCTAGAAACATTCCAAAGATCCAATTACACACACAGCCATATCCGTCATTATCACTCTATAATTATTATCATTGGTATGATATTGATTCTGTTTTGTTTTTGTTTTTTTTTTTGATAATAATCAGGATTTGATTGATTATTGTCGAAATTAATCGAAATCGAAACGATATCAATAGCAACTATATATATATATATGTATGTATATAGTTGACGAACGGTAGTGGTTGCGGTGCGTGGACTTATGGCCCGCGGAGGACTCCCAGATGTAATTGATACCTTCCATTTGAAATCAATAGGGGCACATAGGATCATGTGTTATGTACGTGTATATAATGTATAATGGGAAAGAAACATAGTAGGTACATATCTATATAGGTACGACCTTTATTTATTTAATTCGCAATTTTTTTTTCCAAATTATTTGTATATAATTTATTCGAATCTCTCAGTCTCTATCGAATGGTATAATGAATGAACGTTATTATGATTAATGAGATTGTCAGGCGATATTTTGAAACGAATTTGTCCTGTGTTCAATGCTAGTAGAGAGAGAGAGAGAGAGAGAGAGAGCGTCGTCCATAGGGAGATGATTGCACCACCCCTATTTTGCATACCCGAAAAAAAAAATAAAACAAAACGACCTACTATTAATTCCATCATTTTTCAACAACCTTTAGAAATATCATTATAATATAGATACGATTATTATATTATTTTATATTTTGTAGAGGGTTAATAAAATATTTGGACGATTTTTCCACCAATAAATCGAGTTTTCTTGATTTTATTTTGACACACTATTGTCCAACAGTATAATCCCCCTTATTCTATATATATGATGTTAATAATAGGAAATCATTCGACTGTATGACACACGTTCGCTTTCATTATCATTAACGAAATAATTTATTATTGGATGAATTTGATTGATATAAGTTTTTAAAATTTATTTATATTTATACAGAAGAAACTATATTTTTTATATGTACGAAGAGAAAAGTCTTGTCGAATTTCCCTTTTGATTCCTTCTAATGTAGATTTTTTTTGTTTTTTGTTACTTTGAAAGGGGGTGTTTTTCTCTACCAATACATACATATATTTATATATAAAATTGAGGTGGGGAGTTTTCCTCGGGAATTGCCAAATAAATTAGTATCATTTTTCAAGCGGATTTATTGTCGTCATTTTGGGGTTTTCTTTTTCTTTACCATAATCTCATCAAAAATTTAATACTTTTTCGTTAAGAAGCAAACGTAAAAAATGTACATTTCATTATTATTGTCGGTGAAAAAAAAAATTATAGCCCCACTAGCTGTATAAAAATAATCTAAAACATGCCCTTTAGAACGTCGAAATGTCAAAGTTCTTCCACCATTTCAACATATGTATTGATTATTATCATTATTCAAAAAAAAAAAAATGATGATGATAGACTTACCGTTTATTATAATTTTTCGTTTTTTTGTTAATGGTAATGGTGATAATTTATCATCATCATCATCATTTTGAAAATGATTTTCGATTAATTGTGCTAGATCTATACCGCATTTTCGACGTCGTCGCACCATCAACGCCTTTTCGTCTTATATTTCTCCGGAAATTTTCAATAATTTTGCAAAACTGATAACAACAATAACATTTTTCTTCTATACAAGAAATAAAACTATAAGCTATCGAATATGAAGCTATATATCGCCAAATTGAAATCAGCTAAAGGTAGTGATAACGATAATAGAGATAAAGATAGAAATATGAAGCGATATGCGAGAGAGACTGAAGCAGAGATAGAGATATGTATGAGATGAAAGATAGCGGGAGAGACATGAGATGAGCAAGAAATAGGGGTAGAGAGGAGAGAGAGCGAGGTAGATAAATGGAGACGGATATAGAGAGAGATGATGAGAAAAGGAATGAATAATTGGAAAGAGATGAGCTAGGCAAAGAGTAAGGTGGATGAGACGGTAGAGAGAGGGAGAGTTCTAACACTTAGCTCCGCCCATGCTCTCGCAAATGTGAATCTGCTATAATCAGATTTGTACAGATAGGATGTACATTTTGTAGAAAAAAAATCCGGTAACCATATATAACGGCAGCGATACTAATGAATCGAATGAAAAAAAGCCACCTTTTGTTCGACAAAGAAAAAATTGAACAACGAGCTATTTGATTAATAATAATTGTGTATTCCTTCCTATATAGATGCTATTACTGTTTTATGACAATATTTATTTTGGTTCTCCCATCATATTTACCAAATCACAAGAATTTCTATATATCAATCAAAATCTAATTTTGCATTAAAAGTTGTATATATATATATATATAGTGAGTTTAGTGTTGAAAATTTGATAAATGATGAAGGAAATATTAATATTTGATCATAGTATATATAGATATAGATATATATATGTGTGTGGTCTCCACGGTGCTTGGATCAGGTCTCCCGACTGTGCCAAGAACCAACGGCGTGTGACCCATACCAGCTCGTGCCCATTGAACAAATTTAACACTGCTGCCTTTGATTATATTCTTTCAAAATTTATTCAATATACCTATACATTTTATATATATATATATATATATAACCAGTTTTCACTGATTCATTGAGCTTTATTAGGTAGTTTTATTGTTCTATTATTATTATTGATAACATTAAATGATAAGACAATTAATTTTCGATCGTAATAGAGACGACATTCTTTGAAGTTGTGCTGCAACTTTCTTGTTATTATTTAATTATAAAGTAAAGATGTTCAGATGCTGGATAAAATATTAAATAAATAAATTTTACAATAACTTATGGTGTTTGTTTTTTTTTTGTTTTTTTTTCCAGAGATTATTTATGAACTTGAAACTTATACGAAATGTTTCAGATGTACGCCGACAAGGTGACAATGTATTATTGCTGAAATATTAGAGTTTCACACATCTGTGAACATGTTATATAGCTACCATTTTGTAATAAATAATATTTTACTGTTACCATTCAACAATATGATTATCATTTGTATTTATTTATTTTTGGTTTTGTCTAATTTTTATATTAAAAGCTCCAACATCAATTTATGCATTAACTTTAATTTCCATAAGGAATAGGCGTCAGGAAGTACCCTTCGCTTATAAAAAGGAGGAGAAAAAGATTAAGCCTACGTATAGATTTTTAGATAGGAAAATTTGCAAGGATTCCCTCTAGAAAGAGATTGATATTGTAATCTGCTTACGTAAAAATTGCCTGCCTTGGAGTGTGTACATATTATCATACTATTACGACATGTCAACGGATGATATATGGCATAAAATACCAACAAGTCGACCAGAAAAATAATCCACCCTCAAATAAAAGACAATAAGAACAACAACAAACAATAAATTCAATTGTACGAATTAAACTTTCTATGAATTTCAATTAAAAATTATTAGAAAAAAATTTCTATCTATTTAATTTGATTGTGAGTGAAAGTTGGAATTTTGGTGGAGGAGCGAGCGTGTATATAAAATATGGTTGGTTTGTTTGTTTGGTCGCATCTAAAATACACCTCCGGACGAGTGGCGTCCCCTTGTGAATTCTCACCAAACTACAATACCGTGAAATATGAAAACAGAGCACCTAGTTTATTATTTGTTTTTTTTCCATTATAGGAAAACTTGGGAGAGCGAAAAAACAGTGGCGTATCGATAATCAAATTTATTAAATAGAAAAATCTGGACCAAATAAAATAATTACGATCAATTGAATTTGATAAACACGATTTTCAATTGTATTTATCTTGAACCAAATATTTGGAAATTATTTAAATAAATAAATTAGGACCATTTGCTTATTGATTATTAATAATAAAAGATATGTAAATTTTCTTTAGAATTGACTGGGAAAAACTAGAAATTACTTTTCAATATAATACAACTTAGTCTTTGTGTTTGCATACTAATTGAGATAAGTTGACTTAAAATAAGTAGTACATAGTTTGATTTAATTATTACTTATCAAAGTTATAACGTCGAATCGAAACATTTAATTTCATTAATTCTAAATATTATTTATCCAATTTATTAAGTATATAGTCAGTTTCACTTTCAAATATCTGATTTTTGTTTTTGTTTTTCTAAATATTATTTTGATCGAAAATAGATTTGACAGCAAGAAAAAAAAAATTGAAATATTCCGTTGATATCAACAAAAAAAAAACAACAACAACAATAAAACAAAAAACAACAGTGTTTTGATTAACATTTATCGAAGTGATTTCGATTATAGTATATTCGGAATTGGAAGAGTATATCGACCATTTCCCTAATAGAACTTAGACTATTTTTAGTGATAGATTGGATGCAAACCACACCATTTGAAGTTAACTGTCAAAAAACCGTATCACAACAACTAGCGCCGCTGCACACTTGCAACTTAACAGCTAATCAAGCAGATTTTCCAGTAAAGAAAACTTGCATTGCCACAATAGCAGCAAATTCCGAACCTTTCAGGTAGGCTTTTAGTGTTCGCGAATATCTAGAACGAGGTATAATTGAAGACCAGATCCGAATTATAGAAGATTTAAATTTGAGAGAGTTTAGTTAGCTCCGCCCATGACCTCCCAACTGTGAATCTACAATAATTAGTTACGTTGACGCATGCGCATATATCCGGGATTTGATAGGCGAAAACGATTTTTTTTTTTTTGGCTCTTGTTGGTTAGCTGATAGATGGCGTATTGTCCTCTCAATTCCGAATGATCTATAGTTGCGATAATCGCAAAACCTTGATTGTATCTCACTAAATTTTTTCTACTAAATAAATATATCGATTTATTTGTTAATTTTCAACGGTTGAATATAAATAGTTTTATTTATGATTGATTTAGATTGGAATCTGAATTGAATGTTTAACAATTTTTTGTGATTCGACAATAAGTCGAAAACGTTCAAGATTTTGTATACATATACCTATACAGAATTGATTGTTGTTTTTTTTTTGTTTTTAAACAAAAAAAAAATACCATAGAAAGTTGATTTTGTTGCGGAAATACAATTGTTTTAGAATTACTAAAAATTTTTAGTTAAAATTCGTAAAAGCGTAAAGTTATATAAATAATTTATTATTATTATTATTTTGTGTTCGTCTAATTATAACAAAGTATTGTTTATATATAATTTTCTATTTATTTAAACATTAGAATTTCTTCTTAATAAATTGCTAAAACAAAACAACAACAAAATGGAATAATAACAAATAGAAACGTACTATATATATATAAATTGTTAATAAGATATTATTATAATTTTTTTCAAGTTTCTCTTTTTGTGGATTATTTCATAAATTACAAGGAATTTTCTCTTCGCACTTTCCTTATAATTGCTCGATCTTGATTAAATAAATCATATCGAAATGATAATAATAATAATAATAATAATAATAATAAGGAAATTAATTTGCTTTATGAAAACCAACAGATTCTTCTAATAATAATTCATATTCGAATAATTTATAATTATATATAAAATTAATAAAATACAACAACTGGCTTCAAATCGTCACATATATAAATTATTATTCTCGTTATAATTTATTAATATAAGAATAAGAAATTATTGTATAGTTGGCCAAGTTGCTTGCATCGGCGGAATTTGTGATGCACTATAGCGGTACAACCAACTATTAACACTAAAATCAAGTGTTACTCGATTATAGCTCACTAGACGGCTGAATATCGTCACTTTTTTACGTATAAATTCATTATTGATGAAAAATTAGTTTGAATAAAGAAAATCAGCGAAAAAAAATTGAATGTCCTGACTCAGATTCGAACCATACTCGTTCGTATTGATTCAACACTACGATGCTCCCTCTATATTAGATAATTAACAATTATTGCACTAAATAAATAGTTATTTATTTATTTTACTGTTATATACACCTATATTGTCAAGTATTCTTATATCAATTAGGTATAAATTGTAACAACAGAGTGTTATTGTGGATATTGTGAAAAGCCTCCCCTTATCTGTCAATTATGTAAAGTTGCAGTATTATGCATATAACTGCAATAGCCATTTATTCTTATTATCCGACTTCTCTTTGAAATAACCTGTGGCATGTGTCTAATGTAACAAGTGGAATATAAAATATTTTATACTATATCTATATAGTTATAGTACATAATATACCTTTATATAGTGCATACTATCAAAGTGGGAAGTATATATGTATTATATATATACATATATCTATTATATAAAATATGTATATGTATAGGGGAAAAAACGAAATGCAATACAACTGAACGTGTTCACTTTCTCGCGATTAGTATGACCTATGAACTCGGTTTTAACGCCCTCTTATAAAACGGCTGAATCTGACACGCGATCAAACTACAACCATATACCAATCCATATAGAAAGAAAAAGACCGGCTTATTATTCGTTTCTACACCTTGATCCTTTATAACGATTATAGTTTAAATAAAATTCAAAAAACAGCAAAAATTCAAGTATAAATCTCAATAATAATAATAATAATATTAACGATTAGTATTATAAATCAGGCTTTATTGCGTTTTTCTATTAATTTCCTTTTGATAAATCATCAATATTAATAAAGAATAACCGGCTATATACAGGCTGGTCCGCCAGAGGCTTTCCTAGTCTTGTAGGAGCTCTGGTTCTAGAGCCGGAGTTACAAGACCAGGAACGCCTCTAGTGGACCAGCCTGTATATATTATATATATATAGATTTATTTTGTTATTAATATTTTTTTCTATAATATTATAGATCATACTGTGTATATATATATTTATTTATTCAAATTATTATCAACTTCTGGATGGATGCTTGATTTTATTTTTTCCACACCTACTCATTAATATATCTATATATTGTATAGATGTGTATACAGTGTGGTTCACTAGAGGGCGTGCTGGTCTTGTAGGAGTAGCTCTGGTTCTAGTGGAGAGAAAAAAAAGCACTCGAATATCTAAAGTTTAGGAAATCGTTTTGAATGTTCTCCAAATAGCATTGAGTCCGTTGTTTTCATGGAAAATACGAGATTTCCTTGAACTATGAGAAAATCTTTGGGAAAAATAACAACAATTTCGGGTGTTTTCCAGATGTTTATAGGATCGAACCAAAAAATTCTGCTAAAACCAAATAAATCGATCATTGAATCGCAATTTTTTTATATGAAATTCTATAACTGATCAACAATCGGGAATTTTCCATGAAAAACATGTAATATGGGAAAATTGTTGGGTTGCCATAACCAAAATTTTCGATATTTTCCGGACATTTGAAATTGAAATGAAAATTCCACCAATAAAAATGTTTTACTAAAATTTTGGAATTTTTTTTAAATCTTACAATAATAATCCATTTTACAGGGAAATTTGATGGAAATTATTGAAAATTTTTCAATAAAATAATTGAGCAATCTGAAATATAAAAGTTTCAATTTTCAATTAAAGAAAATCAAATCAAATAGAATTAGAAGAAAATTTACGATTGAATCTTGGTTATTTGAAAACTACCATAATTATCTTACAAATTACCAAATTATCGAATTCATGAAATTTCAATGAAATAACAGAAGTCTTACGAAATGGAAAAATGGGAAATCGAGAATCCGAGACAGAAAATGCACGATGTGCAATGAGTTTCATCTGGGAAAACTTGCACTTTCTATATAGTACAACAACATTTTTTATATAACAATAATTTAAAATTTTAAAAAAAACTATGACAGCAATGAGATTAACACCAAAGAATAAATAAATAACTATAACTATTGTTGATGTGAGAACTAAAATATAAGGTTAAGGTGAGGTTATGCATCAATTAAAGTCTATATGAAGATAAAAGTAAAAACAAAACGAACAAAAAACCACAACAACAACAAAACAAACATCCAACTTCACACGACAATGGGAAAATATTTCTACTACATAAGTTTAATGTATTGTCTTGTAATAATATTGGGAAAAAATATCGCATCAAACTGAACCACCTCCGACAATATCAAATTATAAATAGATTGATTGCTTTTCTTTTCAAATTTTCAATTTCAATTTCTATTCGCTATCGATGGCAGTCTGAATGGAATCAAAAATACAATAAAACCTCTCTTGACGGACACCTTCCATAACTTTTAACACGCAAACCCCACGAAACAAAACCTCCATTGAACGGGCGCGGGCTCACTACCTACTATTCCCTAAAAAAAAATCCTTGATTCTGTCAAAAAAAAAACATTCTCTAAATTCTACGACACCACAGACAAGAAATCTTCTTCAGTGGATGACGCACGCGCTGGAAGACTAAAGATCATTATCTAGTATAATGTGCTCATAGCTTGCCGAAAGCTCAGTCGATTCGGTTGCACTGTCAAGTTACAAATGAATTGTCGAATGTTCGGCAAACTTTTCAAGTTATCAAAAGGAGCATTTTTTTGCGACGAAAAGTGGTCGATGCAGACCAATTCTAAGCGATCTTCTTACATCTAAGAAATCTGTATAGCCGTAGAGAGTACAAGTTGTTCAATCGAAAGACAACGCTCAATCTTGTACCACAAATTTTGTGAGCTTAACTAAGAAACTTTACCAGATCCACTTTATTCTCCTGACATTTCACCAATTGATTACCACCTGTTTTTATCCTTTGGCTCTCTCGAATTGCAAACAAAAATTACAACAATATCGAAGAATTGTGTTTGTATTATGAAAGTCGAATTGGAGCCTTTAGGTGGAGAACTATAGATAGTCCTTCTATAGTTTCAAAATATATTTGCATAGAGTAATCGAAACAAGAATGTCCATTTTTATATTAAAACTCTTACAACATCAAAAAATAATAATAATAATAATAATAATAGGAAATTTGTTAGAACCAATTCGCAAATCGTGATTATAATTTTTTCTCCAAAAAAAATAATACTTATTTCGAAAATTATTGGCATTCCAATTTTGACAACCATATGTATATATAGTTGTGAAATATTTAATAATATATCGGGAATTAAAAAATGTGTAACTGTGGAATAGAAACAAAAAGAT
>JAZBGX010002174.1:0-13900 GCA_037414775.1 Zonitis immaculata | reverse complement strand
CAATCATCCGCACCATTAACGCACAACATAAAAAATAAACACAAATTAACAATTTCTACAATTTTGATTGATTACAGTTTCCTGTTTTTCTCTCTCTCTCTGGTCTAGTTTTATTTAAAAATATAAAACCTCTTTAATTGGACCATTTCTCTTATAATATATATAGTTTTGCATTATTATTATTATTATTACTTTTTTAGTAAGTACTCTAAGTTTATAATCAACAATTCTAGAAACTTGTCGAATATAACTGTTGCCTATTTGACCGATTCATGTTAAAAAAAAAAAGAATACTTAAGTCTCATAATATTCCAGAAAATAAATAAATAAATAAATACAGGAGGTACTTATATTGTAATAATAATAATAATAATAATAATAATAATAATAATAATAAGGAGCGGAATAAATTGAATACATAAAATATAAATGGCATAATATCCATATAACGAGTGTATCACGGTATTTCTCCTATCGCAGTTGGCGGCAAAAATTCAATCAATTATGTATGAACTAAGTTATGGCCCTACGTTCGCTCCAATACCGTACACCGAGCCACCGCCGCCGCCATCGCCAACTGTGTTTATATTTTTATGACAATTGAACATATGTTAGAGAAGAGCTATTGGATTGGTTGAAAGCTTGACCTTGATGTTGTATAAATATAATAAACAGCCAATAAATTATCAATTTAAACAATTAGACGAGTATTGACGCGCCAATTTCAATTTGTTTGGAATTTATCAACATATATAACTTTATTGTTATTATTGTTAATTGGATTATTTTTTTTTTACGCGATCAATAAAAATACCTGTGGTTGTATGAAAACAAGCATTGATTTTATAAACAAATGTAAATCTATAAAGTCCATACCTGTTTGTAGTTAGTTGTATGGTAAAACCATATTATACCGGTAGTAGTAGTAGTAAATAGTAGCACGTATACCGTTAACAATCATATCAACCATCTGACGTTGAAAATCTCTAGAATTCGTTGTTTAAATTATTTTGTTGTTGTTGTTGATAATTCAATTTGATTATTTATTCCATTTTTAGATTTGTAGAAAACCCAAAAATTCTTCCTATATATTTGAAACAATTCCATCTTGCCGATCCATAATAATAAAATAAAATAATTCTCTTCTAATACATAAGTACAATACGAAATAATCGACATAAAATGGCCCATATGGGTATTGAAGCGGTTCAAGTTTTTTTTTTGGTAGTAATTATCTACTTTTGAAACAAAACTACCATAAAATCAAGACAAAAAGATAAGAACATTCGAAATTATACAGTGTGGAACACAAGTACATAATTATCGATATAAATTCAATAATTCCCTAAAAAAAGATCGAAATAAAAACATTTATACAGTGTGAGACATAAATAATGCGTTTTTTATTTTGAGAACTCATCGACGTCTTCTTTCAAATGGCAACTTGTTATTGGAATAAAATTTCCAATATGTTATACCGTGGAAAAATCGAGAAAAACAATTTGAAAATTCAAAGCGTTAGCTCCGCCCATGCTCGTTCAATTACGACTCTCCTATAGTATAACTTTTTTTTTTTTTTGGTTTGTTCCAACGGAATTATTGAATTCATGCACGTTTTTCTCTTGCTATAAGTTTCAAGCGTACAGCGGCGCTAATTGTTAAGATAACAGATCTTTAAACGGCTGACCAAATATTGCAATTCTATTGGTTCGCGCAATAGAGCCCATACGGTGACGTCATCACACATCCGATGACACAACCTTCACTTATGTACCACACTGTATATATATATATACATAGAGAAATTATATTTATATAACTATATGTATATTATAATTATTATTAATTCAACAATAACAATAACAATAAAATGTCACGATTTTGTCCGTGATCTTTAATTCTTTTTTGTTGTTTTCGGTTTTTGAGTCAAGAATTGTTTAAATAAATAAATAAATAAATAATTGTTTGGAGAGTTGTATTCATTTAAATGATTAAATCCTTGCTCTAATTATTTAATATCAATTAAATTTGATTCAATGTTATAAATTAGAGTACCTACTATGGAATTATTATTTTATTAATAAAAAAATATATATATATATATTGTTAATAATAATTATTAAAGATTTATCAATAATTTACAACAAACGGTTCTCTATACAAGAAAAATTACAATAATAACAATACGATGATTAATAAACAATAATCATAGTGGCAGGTGATCGAAAAAAAAAAAAAGAAGAAGAGGTATAACTGCTTATTATAAATCATAAATTTAGCATATTATACAGTGCGTCTCACCTTAAACGGTACCGATCCAATAATATAAGGAAGCTGTCCGGTCGATGGTACAAACAGTTTAAACTGAGGTGAGAGTATCCACAGAAGGACGAGCCTCCGTTTTTGTCCTCTTACTGACTCATTGAAAAGATTGCGAGAAGCCATCGAAGAGAAATGGCAAAGCAAAGTGTGAGCTAGTATGTTCAGAAAACCGAAATTTCCAATTAGTTTAACACTATATAGAGTCAGGGATAAAATATTTTCGCTTTTGGATCACCCCCCGTAGAAAAACAAGGAACAATATCGAGAAAATCGTCTCCGAACGAAAGAAACCCGTTTATTGTTCATTATACGGCCTGGACACACACAACCTATTGGGTCCGTTGTCTCTCTTTATATGAGTGCGAGCAAGATCACAAATATCTCTATCTCGCCCGCACTTATGACGTTGTGTGTGTCCTCCTGCTGATAGAAGAATTAACTCTGTCATACATATCTATCATACAAATTCGATAGTGGCGCTCCCTAAACGCTGGTTTTTGCGTCAACCATAACTGGAACACGAAACTGCCGTTACCGATGAGACAGCCTGTATTATTGGTACAATAAATCTTATTGTAGATTTAGAAAACAAAACATAATGTTAAAGTTTGTGTGGATTATCAATAATTTATTCATTCCAATTTGAATAGCCATCTTTTTTTTTGTAATAACAAAGAAACGAAGTAGGCCATGTATTCATAATGATCATCAATAATTGAACATCAAATGATCGAATCGTCATTAAAATTATATAATTTGAAAATACAATAATTATAAGAATCTTTACTTTAATTGTATTTGATAATTAAAGAGTGCTCTGTAACATCTGCCGAACGCCATCTATATACGACTTCTAATAACAATGATTCTTTTTTTAATAACCTATAATTTTAAATGATTATATTATAACAAGTGTATCACGGTATTTCTTCTCGCAATTGACCTGGACTTTATGTTAGTAGAATCGCAGTTTATTCCAACCACTTTGTTCTAACCTTAATTGTTGTTAAATGTCAAATTTAATCACAATTGAACTAAGCTAGGTTATACGTTCTTCAATATACCGCCAACTAGCGGGAGAATTAACGTGATACACGCGTTATATAGATGTGGAATAAACAAAGAAATCTTTACGTTTCACCAATAGAACAGCCTGTATATTATTATTAGATCCCCTATAGCTAAAATGAACATTTTTTTTTTTTTCAAATTTATAAATTATATATAATTATTCACAAATAATGAATTTTAATTAATATTTACTAAAAACAAAAATAAATATCATGATTAAACACACACCCTGTATATAATCTATAGTTAATGTTCATGTATACCGGTTGACAATAAAAACGGGTTACAAACTTCTTCATTTTTTAGTTTTCTCAAGAGAAATTATGTAAATTGTTGGATAATTGCAAAATTTATACAACTCTCTCCGTCTTTATCTATTTCTATCTTTATCTAGCTTGTAGTAGAGATGATCATCTAATTTTTTTTTTTTCAATAAATGAGGTACATTATCTATCTCTCTCCCTATCTCTGTCTCTCCAAGTACATTAAATAATTTTTTGTTTAAGATCGAGAAAACCCTGGCATATTCTTTATATGTCTCTCTCTCTCTCTCTCTCTCTCCGCCCTCTACATATCTTCGTCTCTCCGAATACATCACTTATTTGTTTTTAATGGATTTGAGAAAATTCTGGTATATTCTCTACCTCCACCTCTACTTCGACTATCTATCTCTGTCTCTCTAAATGCATCACTTGTCTTTTTCTTTCAATAAATTCGAGAACTTCTGGTATATTCTCTATTTATTCCTCCATCCCCTCTTTATTTCTGTCTCTATTTATATCACTATCCATAATTGAAACGGAGAGACTCTGAAATATTCTCCATCTCTCTCTCTCTCTCTCTCTCTCTCTTCCCCATCACCGTATCTTTTTCTATCTGAGTACATCACTTTTTTCCAATAAATTCGGGACTTCTGGTCTATTCTCTATACCTCCCTCTCGCTCTCTTTCTCTCCTCATCCATCTGTCTCTTTGGAATGTTCTCTACCTCTCTCACCCGCCCTCTCTCTCGCTCTTTCTCTCCCCTTCTTTTGAATTTATTGAGTTTTGTTCAGGTTTTCAGCCTGTTTTCATAGTCACCCGGTATACACCATATATAGACAGTTATGTAGTGGAAAATTTATGTACATATAATAAAAATTATCGTTTATTCTTTAAATGGAAAATCAGTTTCTCCCTGTTTGTTTGCATGTTTTTTTTCTCTCTTTTCTCTCTTCGTCTTCTTCTTTTTTTTAAATTTCTTGTCATTTCAAATAACTTGAAGATTCTTCAACTCGTTTTTGTTTTTATTCTTCTATCTTACAAATCATTTCTTGTGTGTGTGTGTGTGTATGTGTATGTGTGTGTAATTTACTATTATTTCATTACATTAATAGTTATTTATCAATGTAAAATATCTATGAAATGAATATTACACATATCATCTGTATGGTAATCGTGTAATGATTAAAAAAATGGACGTACACTTAAAAAAAAACAATAAAACAAGTATCTATACAGGCTGTCCTACGGTTGACGCATCACTAGATTTTAGTAAAACTATTGTCTTGTGTTTTATTTAACGGCTTTTACGATGAGTAAGAGGAGTGTGCTCTTCTCTATTGAGCAACTGGAATTAATAATTGGGTTTGAAAAAAATCCCATCTCGTCGAATTCCAATCCAAAGCTATACAAGCTCACCAAGAGTACGGTTTTTTTCGCATAAAAATGCCACCTGTGACGAAATAGAGTTGCATAATTATAGAGTGGAGGAGAAATGGTGGAGAGAAATTCGATTTTTTACAACAGAAACTATAGTGCCAAAGCAGTAGAAAATCCACCTTACAGCCCAGACTTATCGCTTTCTAATTATACAACTAGCGAAGAGACATACTGTATAGATATATAGTTATCTTTAAATAATGATAATGATGATGGGAAGAAAATTTTTCCATTGTCTCATATTAAAAAAAAAAAACAAAACAAATAGATAGAGATAGACACAGAAAGAGAGATTGAGAGAGAGAGCGAGAGAGAAGAGGCACGCGTCTATAATTAATTATAAATAAAGTTACTTTAAGAAAGAATCTTTATTTCGAATAATAATCAATTTTCCTATCTCTAATATACAATATTTATACAGTGTGTATCAAAAGTATGGTAACACCTGAATAACTTTTGAATGACTTGTAGGATTACAACAAATTTTGGTATTACCAAGTTTTTTCACATGGTCAATTCATATTTGATATCGGCATTGTTGCCATATTACTCATCTTTACAAAAAACTGAACTAAATTTCTTATTTTAAATAGAACCTCCTGTATATTGTGACATTTTCGAGTTTCACTCTTTATTCTAATTGTAGACAAGTTTGGTATAACACACTCTCTACTTAGGTCTACTCGCGTTAGATTTGAATCCGTTATAGTTTTTATTTTTGTGACCATATAACTCAGTAACGAGTAGACTTAAGTAGAGAGTGTTTTTTATAAAAATTGTTTAGAATGAAGATGTGAACTCAAAATTGTCACAATATACAGACTGTTCTATTTGAAATAAGAGAGTCGGTATAGTTTCTGGAAAGATGAGAAATGTGGCAACAATGCCGATATAAAATATACATTTACCATGTGAAAAAACATCGTTATACAAAAATACTTAGTAATCGTGATAGCTATTCAAAAGTTATTTGGGTGTTACCGTAATTTTGATACACACTGTATATTATGAGAATATTGATTTTGAAAAAAATAAATAAATGCTTCAAGGGTTTTACTGTAAAACGTATCTATGGTTTTGTTGATAAGAGAATGGCTCAAAAACAAAAAAACAAAAACAAAACAAAAATTCCTCAATATCACTTCCTGTTGGTATTAATCTATGTATTATGGCCTGGACACACGGGGACGTATTTTGTACGGACGTATTTCGTCCGTTGTTTCTCTTTGTATAAGTACGAGCTAGATAGAGATATTTATGATTTCGCTTGCATTACAACGGACGTTGGAAATACGTCGTGTGTGTCCCGGCCATTATCTGTCTATAAGTAATGTATAGGAGAAACTGTAAATGTTGATTTTTCTATTTTGGGGGCGCATAAGCAATTCAAAAACATGTTGTTATTATTAATGATAATCAATAATATTACTATATAGTTATATAATAATAATATAAATCTAATAATAGATGATAACGGTGTTTGGAATTCATTTCGGTTCTTTTGTTTCTTTTCTCTTGTTTTGATTAAATTGAATTTTCAATAATATCAAAAAATAAAAACAATTAATTAGAAAAAAAAACCAAATGATTCTGTAACACGAAAGCGCAGAAGAGAATTTTTCTCACGATATGTTAATTTTTAATTAATTAAAAAAATTCTGATTGATTTTTAAAAAAATCGAGAATATATTCTGAATTAAATATCATCATCATCATCATCATCATCATTATCATTATGTCACGGTATTTTAAAGACACGTTTTTGTGTCACATTTCAGTACCCATTAATTGTAACACCATGTAAAATGACACTTTACTTATATACTTAAGATAGTGTTACTTAAGAGAGAGATCGAGTGACATTAAAGATTATATGGCCAATTGCCTGTATAATTTACTTCACTTATCACTTAAATTGCAACTCGAATTGATTTAGGACTTGATTGTTTCGTTAAATATTATATAATAATGACTGCTACGAGGGTAATCCGAAAATAGTCAATATAAGGCATAAAGCACCAAACACGTCAAATCTTTTGCGCCCTAAACTACTCCTTACATCAAGGACTTTGTGAGCGGCGTACGTTTGCTACTTTGTTTCACCCACTATATTCTAACCTCAAAAATGTCAAATTTGATTACATAAGAACTAAGCTATGGCCCTACGTTCTTCAATTCACCGCCAACTGCGAGGAGACTTCAATTGGTATAAATTCAATATTAACAATCGAATTATTATTAATTATAAATTGATTTATTTCATATTCATTCGATAATTTCTATCGAAAATATAACGAGTGTATCACACTAATTCAACTAGCAATTAGAAAACGTAGGGCTATAGCTTAATTAAATTACATAGTAGCTGCGAAACAAGCGCTACAGGAGCTATATATACGCCGCCAACTACAAGGACAAATACTCGTGATATAACCCACGCAGTTGGCGGTGATTCTGCGTTTTGTTTTCCAGTCGGACAAATATTCTAGAGACTCTAACCTTACTTTTTATCTTAAGTGGTACTAAACTATAACAAATATACTATTGGAGTGTTACTACTTTAACTTATTGCGGAGTTATGTCGTAACTTAGTGCATAACATAAATGCAAATATTTGTTGATTCGACTATATGTCAAATTTAATTACGTATGAACCAAGTTATGACGGTACGTTTGTTCGATGCAACGCCAATTACGAGCAGAAATACAGTGATACACTCGTCATATAAAATGATTATCAAATATAATAATAATAATAATAATAATAATAATAATAATAACAAACAACAGATGTTTTTTACCAAAAAAATACAAGCAGGAGGGACATAATCATACTGTTAAATTTTTTGTTTATCAATTTTCCAATATGTCGTTATACAGTTATTTATAAATTGATATTTCGTCCTTGTAAAAATTAAAATAATAATAATAATAATAACAATAATAATAATAATAATAATAGATGGTAATGTGTTATATTATAAAATGTTACAGTTATTTAACGAGTTGTCTTTTGTTTCTCGTTAAAACTTAACATGTGTTTTATTGCTAATTTTACGGTGCGGATCATCCGCAGGTGATGTAAACGTCAACGTAATTCCTATCATTTTTATTATTATTATTAAAATTCCATAGATTTTTATTATTTCAATGAAAGTTTATTGATTTCACTAGAAACTTTTATTATTAATAATAATAATAATAGTTGCATGCAAATATTTGGCCCAGTTGTTAAAATGTTATTCACACTCTAGCATATATACAGGCTGGACTATAAGTGATGATATACAGAGCAAAAATGAATTTCTCATATTATAATAATAAGATTTACTTGAATTTACTTTATACTAAAAGTTAATACGAACTGAGATACAGGCTGTTAAAGTTAAGCGACTTTGACACCCTGTATAAAGTAGATTTAGCTAAATCTTATTATTTTGATTATTGCTCTGTGTACCATTATTTATGGTCCGTCCTGTATACACAAAGTAATAGAAAAAATATTTCTCAATTTGCTTAAGTATATTGATGAGTTGTTTTTTGTTTTTTTTTTTTGTTTTATGTGGAAACTTATTGGAACAACATTCACTTGGTCCATTTCTTTATTGATTAATTTTTTTTTTTTAATGAAACATATGCAAATACTCATAATAACGACAATAAAAACAAAAGATAAATCAATATACAACATTCACTTGTATTATAATAATAATAATAATAATAACATAAAATAAGTTATGTTGTTTTTTATTTAAGCAATTGAACGACCTTGATCAAAGAATTTATGTATAGAAGATTCACATTTGGAAGAGCATCGGTGGAGCTCTAAAGTCTCAGAACGCTACACATCACCGCAATACCCCCCCTCCCACTTAAAAAGCTACCACGGTGAGGTGCGGTGTGTGTATAGTACCATGTCCTCTCAAATGTACATCTTCTATCTACTAGACCGAGTACGTTGTCATATAGTACGGTCGAGCATGGCGAGTCATAGACAAATCTAATGTATTCGCGTACACATACGACAATTTAACGACAGATAGATACACAGAGAGGGAGAGCGAGAGAGAGAGAGTTAACAATAAAGAGTAGTTTAGTGTTTCATGTATCTCGTTTCTGCTCATACACGGTGTCTAACGAGTGAGGAATCGGGAATTTCCATTGGACAAACGAATCTAACAATCGATGTCTACTTTAGAGAGAGTTGCAGAACAATTAAGCTATATCGACACGACGATCTAGACAACATTTTGACGTTAAAACGATCTGCCAAACTTTAGATCTTCGAGAGTTCCTACAAGACCAGTTCGGATCAGGCTGTATATAGTGTTCTGTTTTGGTTTTAGAGTTATGAAGTAGAAAGCTTACTATACGACGGATCGGAATAGCGTACGGAACAAGTTACGTCGTTCGCATCTTGACAGTTTTGTTTCTATATATTTTGAGGTTATAGTTTAATGTCAAAAATAAACGGTACGTTCCTCCATTCCGTTTCGCTATATAGTGTGTTTTTTAAGAATTCTAGTCAATTTTCAATAATTTTTTTCAGATATAATGTGGATGATAATATAATTGATTAATTATCGAAATGATAATAATGGACAGTTGTATTATAATGAAACCGACACAACCACCTTTAGCACCACCATTACCACCACCATATTTTCTATCAACAACAACAACAACAACAACAAATAATAATAATAATAATAAGAGTAATAATAGTATAAGAAGTAAAAGTAGTACGAATTCGCAAGGTTTTCGTTTATTGGACGACCAAAATAATGATACAGGAAGTGTTTATAGTATTTATAAACAAAAAATCGATCTAATGTTCGAATCCGATACGAATACAACAATCCCGAAACAACCACCACCATCGGCAACAACAACAACAACAACAACAACAACGAAAAATTGTGTACAAGCACGTATTGAGAGAATGTTTACAGATATAGCAAAAGATACAGGCATACCAACCAATAATAATAATAATAATAATGTACATATATTTTCTGTGGATTATTTAGGATCGATACAATTAAATGAGAAAGTTACAAGTCTAGATGGTTTACAATTACCATTGAAAGACTTATATTTCTCTTATAAAAAGAAAATAATGCAAATTAAACGGAAAATATTAACAGGCCGTTTGGAAATATCGCATTCAGGTTTAAAAGTTCAATATCAAGGTGATAAAGGTGATTTAGAACAAATGAATTCATTTCCAACGATTGCTGTATGGTCGGCTGTTAAATTTGTTATACAAAAATATCCAAATAATAATAATAATAATTGTATAAAGTATGCTTTTCTACCATTGATCACTGATCCGGATAATTTCGATAAAACAAATTTATTTAAGGAATTAAACGAGAATGAACGGAAATTCATTAAAATCGAAGAGACACATTCACCATTATTTGCTGTTGTTATGAGGAAAATTGGTGTACAAAAACAATTGGAATGTCATGGGTAAGCTGGCAATAAATAGAAACAAGTTGTTAATTAAAAAATTATAATTTTTATATGTATGTATATACTTAAGTTTCGTTTCGGATATTCTACTTAAAACTATAAATTACACTTTACTTAACAACTTGATACTTAGAATAGAATATAGGATTCCTCAGAAGTTGTACCTTTTACTCACAATAGCCACAGTACCGTTGACTCAAAGCAGCAATGCTCCGTGAGTACCTTAGTAAAGTGATAATCCACCGTGTACCAGGCGTCGTTTCCCAAACCTTCTCATTTATCCTATACTTGCATGCTATTATCAAATGAAATGTTCCTCAGAGTCGGTGAACCACCTGCCAACTACGTACTCATTGAGTCACCATCCTTGCACAAACGCACTCTTTCGTCCGTTAGAAGATCTTGCGGCAATCACCGCTCTAAAGCTTCACTACCCGCCTGTGAGTGTAGGACTCTCCATTTCAGGAATACCCATTAAAATTTCTTTAGCTAACTCCAATTCATTTGTCACTATCCATCCACTAACCACCTCTAGTGCCTGATGTTCATCTACTTGCATGATATTATCAAATGAAATGTTCCTCAGAGTCGGTGAACCACCTGCCAAATACGTACTCATTGAGTCACCATCCTTGCACAAACGCACTCTTTCGTCCGTTAGAAGATCTTGCGGCAATCACCGCTCTAAAGCTTCACTATCCGCCTGTGAGTGTAGGACTCTCCATTTCAGGAATACTCATTAAAATTTCTTTAGCTATCTCCAATTCATTTACCACCATCCATCCATCAACAGCCTCTAGTGTCTTATGTCCATCTCCTGCCGAACACGTACTTGCTGCTTAACCACCTGCCTGGTAGTACGTTCCTCGGAGTGGGTGAACCTCGTGCCAAATACATGCTTGTTGGATCACCATCCTTCCACTTGTGCACTCTTTGGTTCTTTGGAAGGTTTGGCGGCTACCATCGCTAAAGCTTCACCACTTCTCTAGGAGTGTAGAACTGTCCATTTTAGACACACCCACTGAAATTCCTCCACTGCCTCCCTAACAATCTCTAGTGCATGATAGCACCAAATAAAATGTGAACCTTCTACCTTGCTCATACCATTCCTGTTCGTAAAAGACACGACTTTCTGAGGAACTTTTTTTTCGATAATCATTAAATTTTGTCTTGATTGAAATATTCGATAGTTTCGTCTGTCAAACATCAGAAGATGCCATCGTTATAGCTGCTACATTATATAAATCATTGATTGCACATATGCGATCGAAAGAAATGAAACCGAAAAATCGCAATGGTATAACATGTATGTCAATTGCATCTAGTACAACATTGAATAATGATAAATCATTGAATCATCAAATACCGATACGACCGCCACGTAAAAAACGTAGTACAACATCATCGATACATAGTGAAAATGATCATTTAGATGTATGTATGAGCATTTTTTTGTTTTGTTTTTGAGTGCAGATCAAATCTCTTAAAACGTTGGCCAAACGATTTGGACAGGCACAGGGAGACTTGCAATGTGAGCAAGTTCTCTCTTCGCGGAGATCTAGAGCTCATTCGGGGGTTTGAGGTTTGATCTGCATAAACAGCTACTATCTCTAAAATCGTCTCGGTTTTTTTTTTCCTCTAGACATCTGATACTCAACCGTTGATACAGCAGAAGAGAAATCCTAGAAAAAGTACAAAGACACGACGTGCTCCACAAACACCAGACGATATCGATGCAATTCTACCATATGAAGAACCTATTGATATGAAAAATGATAACAGTAATGAGATAAAACCGTTGACATTTTCCGATAAAATTTCAACATATATGAGTCGTGAACAAAAACAGATAACAGCTGAAATTAAACAAGTAATGAGCGGTAGTACAAATCGTGGCTTAAAACATATAGAACTTGTTCCTAAATCAAATCATAACAATAATAATGACGATAATGATGATGATGATGGTGATGATGTAGATGATGATGATGATGGTAAGACGAATCAAACAAGAAAAGAAAATACTGGTGATATTCTAACGAAAGTTACAATACCACGATCTGGTAGTTTTCTGAATGCTGGCGGTTTGACACGATATAAATCGAAAGTGTCACGGTAAGGCAATTATAAATATTAATCATCTTATCCTAAGAGATTTGAGCATACTTAAAGCCATTCCATAAAACTTGTCTCGAGAGTGTAATTGGAGATGGAGGTCAGATACGATTGCAGCATTGCTACATACGACTTATTAGCTCCTTCCTTATTTTCACAGCCATAGAGACCGATGACTCCTCTATATCGATATCTACACTCAACTAAACCTTTTAGCAGATAATAAACGACTCTCATATCTCATCAAGCATATGCAGTATTGCTGAATAGGACTCATTGGCTCCTTCCTTATTTTTACAGTCATAGGGACCGATGACTTCTCTATGCCACTATTCACATTCAAGTGTAATCTTTCGCGGATACAGAGGATTCGAATGTATCATCAATTATCGTACACTCGAGTATTTTGAAGAGTAAACTCACTTTAATTATTAGCACAGGCACGCCTATAATCAGCTTATCACAATAAAAAGAAACAAAAGAAAGAAATGTTTTGAAAATGGTCTCCCGTCCTCCATTAAAGAGCACTTATTTTATTATTTACAACATTCACTTGATTGTTATCATTTTGAATAACCTTAACATTTAAAATTGTTATTGAAATTATTGATTACTGGATTTTTCCTCATCTAGAACTAAATAAATTAATGAAATGAGAATATATGACCGTCACCATGAGTGTCACAATGGATTTCTTTGGGAAAAATTATTTTTCTCTACCAAATATCTTTGGGGTCTTTTTTTTATTCAAAATTATTGCAGTATCTTTCGAGTCTCCATATAGGTTTGAAGTTTCACTTCAAAAACTTTCAAGTCAGTACCTTCGGCTATTGGAAGATCTTCATCGCAAGTGTCGTCATCCATCTGTGCTCAAAGCAAAAAAACTCGTTTTTCTGGATTCCCAACTGATAGGTATTTTTCTACCATCCTTCCTCTGTACACTTGTTTCAGGTTTTTGATTATTCCTAAATGGAGACGTTGTAGCTCACTGGTGGTGTTGGGTGAAGGGAGGAGCAAATAAAGCGTTCTACGGATCAGCGTTATTTATATTGTCTACAAGCTAAAGTATCTAATGGAGCTTAAGTCTATAGTTCCACACGTACACCCATCCATCCAAGATCGAGTTTGTGAAAAATGAAGACCTGGAAGTATTTTGTGACTGAGCATAAACGGTTTTTCCTTCTCAATTCCTATAGCGAGTTCGTACAAACGAA
>JAZBGX010002173.1:0-11136 GCA_037414775.1 Zonitis immaculata | reverse complement strand
ACCAAGATTACTGGTTTGTGAAACCGCCACATCAAAGTAAAGTATAAAATTTAAAGTTTCCTAGGAAAATGTCACTTTATCACAGAAAAAATTATCGACAGGAAAATAGTCGTGATTAGAATAATCAAAGTTTCACTAACAATAAGATCTAGTGGAAACATTCAAAAGAAATTGAAAGATTTCATTAGAACGACTCTTTTTATTTTTTTCTTTGAGACTCTATTCAAAGCTGACTGTATGATTAAATCAACATAGTTAGTTTGGATAAGTACATTGAAGTAGATGTAAGCTATACAACCCCTTCATTCAAGTACTCGCTCTAATCTACTGTAGTTGTTAGCAGGTATTAAATTCTAGAAATTAAATAGCAAGATTCGAATTTGTTCACTATTTCTAATAGGAATTTGTCAATGTTTTTTTTTTCTTCTTTGAACTTGTGTTAGCCCGATCCAATAACGACTCGATAGTATTTGCACTTTTTTCTTTGAAAATAAATGAAACAAAAAAAATTAAATGTTGATCGATTGCGACTCGCCCGGCGCATCCACCATTTTCACAACACTTATTTGTTTATACTCTTCGAATTAATGGAATTATATAAGGTTAACATTAAATTAGCTGAAATGTAACTTTCGCAATAAATAATAAATTCCTATTTCTTCATGGATTTTATATGAGCGGAATAGAAATTTCCACATGAGAAACCCTATGGCTTTTTTTTTTGTTGGTCGAACCTGAACAATACGCAAATCATTGGTCTTTGGATTCTCTATTTGTGACAATCATGCAATTGTTGCTCCAAATCTCCACAACTTAGTTTGACAATTTCATTGCGATTCAATTAAGATTCAGTTCAAGTTCTACAATAACACATTTTCAATCTTGTATCCTGCAAGATAGACACTTAGTGTCGCCATTCGTCGTCTACAGTCCGTTGCTAATCATTCAAATAATTGTAAAGCTATAGATTTATTTAGGTCTTACTTCTATAGAAAATTCAATGGAGATTAGATTTTATACTAGTTTGAATGAACATCTTACTTTCAAATTAAGATTTTCAGTATTAACTTGGAAGCAAATTATATTTCCTATCCATCAATGTTCGGTCACTTCAACTAATAATTAATTTCGGTTGCTATTATTACAATTTCATGACTTTTATTGGCATAGTTCGTTTGATTATAAAAGAATTTAGGACTTTTATTCGAATTCTGTAATGTAAATGATAGTAAAACATTTCCCTCTCCAAAACAAACTCTCTTGAATTATAATTAAATTCGATTAGTGGTGTATAATGATTAATTTGATGAGAAATCAAAGTTTTTCTTTCGTAATATAAATCATTGAGCGAAAAGTTCACGGGCTATCTAAAGATCGTACTGTCTGTGTTAGATAATATAAAATTAACTTTTAAATTAATTTGACCTGGCGCCTCCACCATTTTTGTATTGATCAATTGATCGATATAATTGTGCCGTTAACAGATTCTACTTGATACCAAATTATTATTATCGAATTGTTTTTTTCAACGAGTTTTGCTTCTCTTCAATTCTGAGTCAATTATAACCAGAGAATTTCATTGAAAAAATTCTCTAGAAAACTTTTTAATTGGAAATACGTGTTGTATGTCCGCCTAACAACTGTAAATAAATATCCGTATTAAAAATCATCAAAATTATTGAACAAAAGGTCACGACATTCACTATTTTAACAGCAGCATAAGATTTTTACATTAGAATAATAAATTTCATAACGTTTAAAATTCAAATTATTGTTAGTTTCTGTCTCGTATTATTAATTTTCGATTCAGCTTCTAATTAGAGACTTGTTTAAATTATTAATAATGTTTTGTTGAATTTCCTATCAAAAAAAAATTGGATATGTTAATTTCAACTTTTATAACTTTTACTTTCCAAATGGGATTTCTAAATGCTATCAAAGTTGATAATTTAACGTGAATTATAACGTAAAACGTTCCCAAATAAAAAAAAATTATCAATAATTTTTAATTAACTACAGTAATAAAATCTTTAATAGCTATCGAAATATATGGAATAACCGAACAATATTTTATGGCATTTCCAATTACTGGTACATTTCCTCGAATAATAATATAGAACCAAGTGAGAATTTAGAAAAATTGGAATTTGATCCCCAAATTATTTCTACAAATTTCAGAAAAATGTTCGTTCCAAGCGTGCAAACAAAAATTCACAAAGACTTGACTCAAATCAAAATTTTAATACAGAACGTCTTGGTTTTTTTTTTCTATAATCGATACAAAATTCGTGAGAATTACAATAAATTAAGAAAAAATTATTCACCTTCGATCTTGAATCTTCAATCAATTGTTTCATCAATAATTAGAGAAAAAATCGGAAACAGAAGAATAATTGCAACAATTTTTTTTTGTTTATACGGAAACTTTAGTTCGTTAAAATCGGGATATAACGGAATTACCATGAAAATTAACAGTCGAACTGATATGAAGAAGAAGAATAAGAGTTTGGGCGTTATTTTTTAGTGAGCATCAATCGAAAGTCCATTTTCTAAGCATTTTGGAATTATTTGGGAGTTTCCATAAATTAAAGCTCGTGAGATCTGATTAACTCCGATAAAATTTGAAATTACCTTCTCCATTTTAAACTATTGAACCGGCTCCTCCACCATTTTTTTCATTTCAAAATAGCATTGTATCTGGCCAATAAAAAAATCAACAAATCCGAGCTAGCTCTTATTAAATTTAATACTTGTCTATACATTTCACATTTATGTTAAACGCTTGTACGGGTAGCGATAGATAAGGCTCTAAAAATTTTATAGACTACGTTTTTTTTTTTAGTAATTTAGAAAAAAGAAACAAAACGGATATTGAAAATGTGCAAAGTCATTCAAATTTAAGCCTGCACTGCACGTAAAAATCGCTGTAATGGAAAAATTTCATAGATATTCAAAATTTGTTATAACCCAAATTCATATAATAAATCACATTTGAAATAAAAAAAAGCAAAAAAAGAAAATCACCTTATAAATAATTGGCAACCCGTTTCTAATGTTATTGAAAGGTCATGATCATTATTCACCTTAAGTAATTGTACTGTTTTTCCTTTTCTAATTTTTCCACGTCTTGAATTTTTTTTTTTTTTTGGTTGGTAGAAGTTAAGAAAACCTATAATTTATTTTATTCTCTATACAATAGCGGTCGGATGATAGGAGTTATAATGAACGATTGTCTGTTAATCGTACAAATATATTGAAGAATTATTTATACTCGAACTAACTATCTCTCTCTCTCTTTTGTTTTAGAGTAGACGAATCTGTTGTATGACCATACAGTAGATTAAAAGAGAAGAAAATAGCTACCGACTTCTCCAACTCACCCCCTTATTACGTTGTTTGAATATTAAACATAATCTTAAGAGTTGCTCTCGACTACTAGCTATTCATCACCACTTTATCGTACTTTATTATAGTGTTGTTTGTTATTCTATCACACACATATAAGACTTTTAACTAATCATAACATAAATATATTCCTTCTTGGAGTTTTATTATGAATGAAAATAATGGGAGTAATAAAATATAGAAGCTTAAAATTCAATTAAAATTTCTATTTGGATTCTAGTTTTTTGTATATCTATATAAATAATTTTCAAATCAACTATTAAATTGAATTTCAATCATCTACCCAATTTCTCTGGAAGAAAAGCACGTTTTCCCTTCTCTCTCTCTCTCTCTCTCTCTCTGGCTCTATAGAACCGATAAACTTGAAAACATCAACACAAAATTGAATGATGATTGATTATTGTGCTAGTCTTACAATAATTACAAAAGTTACGTTATATAATTGTCTACTAGAGTATCATTTATATTGAACAGATCAATTGTTATACAAACAAATCCTTAAAAGATAAACGATCACCAAAGGCGATAACGAACAAGGCGATAAAGTTGGGAATAGGGTGTTACTTACCAGCAATGCGCAACTTACAAGTGAGAAACTTCAACTCGTTGCTGTTTTATATACGAAGTTTCAGGGGCGTAACGGTATAACCAAAAAAAAAAAAAAATTCAATATAAAATAATAATTCAAACCAGTTACGTTAATTCAAAACTAAAAGTTAAATAATTTTTCCGTCTATTTTGTATTGAAAAGCGGTTCCGGTTAATAATATTGGAGTTGTACTTATTGTGCCGGAATTAGGACACAACTGGTTAGCTGAAATACGCGCTATCGACTACCACCCCTAGAATGTGCTTGCTAGATAGTCGTGGTGGTGGTGGTCGTTTGTGGTAGTAGAAACGTTCGGCACGCTATAGTGGCGGAAGTGCGAACTGCACACCGAACTCACCCCTTTATAGGTCATCACCGTCTGCGCTATACAACTTTTATGATATATCTTATATACATACTATATATATTTTATATATAGAATCGACTATATCGAAATTTACTGATGTTGTCACACATTCTTTAGAAATTCATCTACATAGATAAACGAAAGTTTGATCGAAAATCGTTGGGTATTTTTTTGTTTTTGTTTTGTTTTTCAATAGAGAAAAAATTAGGAATTTCATAGATTCATTTAGAATTTTGAACGTTGGAAGAAACTTGAGATTTCATTTACCACGAACGTACGTGCTTGGAAAATAAACCGGCAACTCTCCACCTCAAAAAAAAAAAAATATTATTCTGAAAAACTCTGATATTCAACTAAATGAATTTCGAATACAAAAAAAAAAAAATCAAATTACATACCACCATACACATTTTTAGATTTCTATCATATGCAGAATTCATCACAATAATAGATTCAGAAAAAAACTCACTCCACTCAATATCTTGACTCTACCGGATGGTAGAGGTGAATTTTAAATACACATACACGTCTACTGTATTGCTGAAAATTTTCATTGGATAAAATGGCGAGAATGGTATGAAATTGAAAATATATGAATAGTCAAAGTCCTATAAACTGATACGTTTGGGAGTTTTCATGATATGTTCGGTCAAAAATCTGTCACTCTCGTAAAATTCTTTGTCTATAAGGCTGCTAAATGAGTATAACGTCAAAAATAGTTTATACTTTTCAATTGAGACTGCAGGAAGAACAAATCCGCTACTATTAAGTACAGTACTGATATAGAAAAATATAAGCTCATTTATTATAGAATTGAAATGATTATAATTTAGTCCTACCTGTTAGGAAGATATCTTGTGGATTGAGTGATTTTCTTATAATCACATTGTCAACAAACACTTGATGCATCACCCACACACATACAATTTTAATTGAATAGGAATAGACGAACAACGATTTGCAATTTTCCACAACACTCACATCGTTTATATCGAAATTATTTATTTATTATAGTGATTAAATGATAATAATAATAATAATAATAATAAGTAAAAAAAATTCGATAGTACTAACAACAACAACAAAAATTCTAAAATGGAGATTGGAAGTGGTTACAATTGCAATAGAAAGAGATCAATAAACAAATGAAGATAAATTGATTTGATATAAACAAAGACGACATTATTTAAGCTTGCTAGATAATAAGCAAGAAAAAATTGTAGTTCTTGGTATAATCGCTAGATGGGTTGGGCGGCAGTGGGTGAGGATAACTGTCTGCAAATTATTAACTTAGAAATTAATAATTCGAATTGATTAGAAAATTGCAACAACAAAAAAAAAACAAAAAAACAAAATGGTGATTATTTAATTTATTGAATCAAATTGTAATGTAATTCTATCAAAGTTCAATTGTCGCGAAATCAAGCATTCGCTGACTTTCGAATATTTCAATTTATACACACAAGCACATAGTTGTTTATACATTCATGCACCAATACATACGTACACATACGCCTACTATATTACTGGAAAAGTTGGTGATGAGAAGTCATGGTTGTTTTGATTTTTCTCCCAAACTACTTACGTTACAGCAAAATGCTATCCGACTTTTTTGTAGAAAATTCAATTTACTACAAAAAAGTCTCATAAGCTGAAACTGTAGAACCAATAATATCTGAGAAAAATTGAATGAATCATGCGAATCTACAGAAGGAACGATCTATCGAGACAACGTACATAGTCAATTGAATGTTTCTCAGAAACTAGAAGTTATACAGTTTTGCGTTACATGACTTTTTTGTAGTAAATTTAATTTTCTACAAAAAAGTAAGATAAAATTTTGTTGTAAAGTGAGTAAATTAGGAGGAAAATGAGAAAAACTATGATTAAAATTAAGAGCTCGTCTTTGATGAGAATATTTAGAGTGATATTTTGTCAATAGAGTGAAAGCACTCTAATGTATATAGTCTAAAATATTTTATATATAAACGATTCTGCATCGAATGTTATTTTCGAGCAAAAATCTGTCTCACTCGCGTGTGAATTCACTTTCTATAACGCCATCTCCACATCTCCACATCACACCCGATGGCCGAAATAAAATTCTGAAATTACACGATTCTTGAAACTCTTTGATTTTGATAAGTGAATGCGCCACTCTGTATACACTCGTAGTTATAGTTGAAAGGATAGAAGAGAATTCTATAAATAGATCTTAAGCCTCATATTTACCATATTTATTGAGATTGTACAAAGGACTATAAATAATGCAGTAGTGGATTGAATTTTGTTTGTTGGCAAAAATTTGATAGAATAGAACAAAAAAAAAATGTTCTCGCTTTAAAATTGTCGATAAGATAATAGCGAGAAAAAATACAGGGTGCGTCCTCCTCAGGCGTTCCTGAACTATATAATTCTGGACCTAGTGAGGGACTCCAACATATATTCTTTCTTCTCCACTAGAACCAGGAAAAAAGCCTAAGACGATCCATCCTGTATATTTATAGTATAAGCGATTTTCGCAAATTGTGGAACAAAAAATTGCAACTAAATCAATTAATCGAGCTCGTTTCTGCAATTAATTATATAAAGACCTTACAATTTCAGATAATTTTTCACGATATTTAAATTAATTATTTCTATACCGGAAAATGGAGATAATTCGTGGTGTATTTAGGAGAAAATTAAATTGGAGAGATGAGTTTTTTTTTGTTATAAAAACGGTGGATGCGCCAGATCGAACTACACATTTATGAAATTGAGAATGTTTGGTATTATTGCATAAAGGACTACCATCAAATATCTTTTTTCAATTTATTAAGAAACTTATAAAGCAAGATTTCAAAAAGAACCCGAATCTCTTCTTCCTCACTGATTAATTCCCACTGGAATCTCTGTATTTTTATTATTATTATTATTATTTTTTAATGCGAATTGTGTTGATTTGATAGCAAATTTCGGTAGGGCGAGTTGGGGGCAAAAAAATAAAAGCTACAATTAATTACACAGTTCTTGTGGCGTGAAGAGCAATCGAATCGGTTTATTGTTTCATTCGCTTTTTATTTTTTTTTTTCTACTACAAAATCATTTATGGAATTGATCGAAAAAATATAGAAGACTATATAAAAAAAAAAAAATAAACACATGCTATATTTCGTGCTGAAATAAATTTTATTAATAATAAAAATATATATATATATATATATAAGTTTATTGTACGATATCTTCGTATAATTTTACGAGTCATTAATGACCAATTCCAGTAAAAAAAAAACGACAATCCCATAAACGACATGAGCAGAGCGAAGGGGACGACAACGTATAGGAAACGGAAATGACACGCGAATAAAATTCTCAAAATAATTATCTATTTATTTTATATTCCATTTTTATTATAACTTATTTTCTACTCCGTATATATACTAACTATATATATATATATTTCAGTACATCAGTTGATTTATATTTTCCGTGGCAGTAACGGTCTGTTACATTATATATTTAAGTAAAAAAAAAAAATGAATAAACGAACGATGTTATAGCCAAGTTTCGGCAATGTCTATAAGTTATCTTGTTGATATAGATTCGCGCAGGCCCATTTAATATGAAACGATCCGGCACGCCCGAAACACACACACGTGGTCCTATTGACGTGTAATCATGCATAATACGGTTGCAGGAATTTATTCTACATAAGTTCCATCCATAGTCTACAACTAGTTCAAGCAGCGAAAGGATGTATTCAACCATAAAAAAGAGTATCGGCAATAACCGGCTAACCCACAACGAGCTCTTGTATTGCAACAAAAAATTCGTTAATTCAGAGAATATTTAGCATTTGCACTGTAGCGCATCCACCAATTCGCCCGTACCGACTAGCTCACTTGAACAATCAAAATTACTCTCTATCAAGAGTTAGCTAAGATGAGTGTTTGGTGAGATTCAATTGAGACTATTGCCTTAAAATGTCTCACCTCAGAGCGACTACTCAAGCTGAGGAAAGAGTCGTTAAGGTGGCTGCTAGTACGTTGTCTTGATGGCACAACATTTCAGCTCACAGTTTGCCTCACCTCTATTCCTTGATGGCGTCTCACAGTCTTCTAATCTGGTCAACTTAGTGAGAGCTTGTTGGAGCTTCTTCATTTTCCAGTTAATGCTAAGATTGCTTCGAAATTACAAAAAACGAACATTATAGCCACTCACGAGCAGCTTTCGACTATAAATTTCTGCGGTATTGGTGAAGACGGTCATGCCCAAGTTATCGATTGTGTGATTCAAATAATAGCTCAGCTCTACTTGGATCAGCTAGATTATATTCACAATTTGCTCGTGGAATGCTGTGATCTGGATCATATTGAGCTCATTTCTAGCAACTATCTGTAGCCTCAACTAAATGTGTTATGCTCACTTTTCGGTCGACTAAAACTATAGATGTTTAGTTTTGCTCACTTTTTCGCCGTCGTGGGACGTGTATGGTAGTAGTTTGCGATACTTGCTCTTGTGGATAATCTATTCAGCCTAAAATTTTTGCACCAGCGTCCAGCTGTCAGAAATAAAGAAGCAATTATTCTAATAATTTTTATTATAAAACGTTACAGTCCGGCGCACACACCATTATTAAATTGACAAATCATCCACATAAAATTACGGATATTATATCTATATATATATATATCAGATTTACAACTGATACGATCTCGAATAATGGAATATCGTTTATTGGCTTTATTGTAAGCTGATTGAAAAAAAAAATGCGAGTAGATTTTTTTTTTTTTTAATTAAATGAACATATTGAATTTAATTCGCTGAACGAATTTTCTAAGTTTCCACCATTAAAAAATGGGCTTCAGTTATAAAAGTAAGAGTGAATAAAAATTTTTCGTATAGCCTTTTGCTGTTCGAGAGGAGCTCAACTCTATTCTATAATAATAAATAAACTTTGATATGGGAGTTATCCGAGTAGAATTGAGATTTTTCCTTAGCAAATGCTTTGACCTTCTCGCAACTATCTCTGGAGTCAACGGATAATTCGAATCTTGATTTCTTTCACATTAAAATTGATCCGGAATGTTTATCCAATTGAAACAAAAAAAAAGAAACAAAAATTGTAATCATTGCATATTCATGTAGAAAGTTACTCGATTAGTTCGACAATAAATTATAAACATTTATCAAACGGGATAGTAGAAAAACAATCACCATCATTCAGTTTTATAATAGTTAAGTATTCAACTAGAGACTTCTCGTATTCTATATGTTCCCCATAATTTACATGATGATTTCCCAGGCGGTCGAAATTATTATAATATACGATACATCCAACAGGAAGTTTGAAATAGTAAGACAGAGCACAAACTTGACTTGTTTCATGATAATAGTTGGGGTTGGAATCCAATCTCCTGTTTCGTACCATTAACAAATTCACAGGTCTGGCAACAATATAGCTCTCTATTGATGGATGGTTGGTTGTTGGTGGATGCGCCGGGACGAGCTGCAATTTTAAAAATTATACCAAAAAAAATTGAATGTTTATTATCAGATCTAGTTGTAAAATGAATATTTAGAGACAATACATTATAATGTAACGGAAAAAAAACAACACAGTTGTGTATGTCGATAAAAAATAGAAGTATATAGTAGACAACGTAAAGCTGTATAAACCCACAAGTGGAAGGGATGGTCGCATAAAGATAACACAAAGGGTACGATGCGACGTGATTTACTATTATTGGAAGCATGTAAATTCAGTTACTATAGTGTCGGTATCAGGTGTACAATATTGATCGACTCTATTTCCAGAAAAGAAAAAAAAAAAACTAGAAAATTTAATTGAAAATTGTTACTTTTGCAGGGAAATGTTGTAACAACAATCAAATCTATCAATGGTATTTCCATTGAATTTCCCAATAAATACATACAAACTCCAACAATTTTGTTTGCGAACATTAAAAATTGTTGCCCAACTAGATTTTCAAACAGAAAAACAATATAGCGAATAGAATCGTTGTATTTATGTCACGTTCCTAAATTCAACAGAACAAACAAATGAGATTCTTAAAAGGAATTTCTTGGAGAATTATTGGCAAGAAATCTGCCACAAACATATTTTATTTGGTCGGATGGATGGTTATTGTTTGTTTTTAATTTTTATTCAAATGAAATTATATTCGTTCTTTAGATGGACGAGCACATTCGAAACTAGGGTAAGTACAAACTTTAGAGCACGATATAATTACCTGGCGCTCATTAATAATGCAACAAAAGTATTGTCTGAAAACTAACAAGCTCTCTACTCTTAGTACAATGACAGAAAGCTTTGGAACATTGTAACTTGCATTGAACAAAGCTCTAAATATATAAATATAAGTATGTATAACTCTTGTCTGAACGATGAAGACAAAACTCTCCTCAGATATTTACCAAACTTTTCTACGATTACCAATTTAACTTGTAATTAATTATCTTAGTGCTTCCATGTTAAACCACAACTTGATGAAACTCCCGCTCTAAATAACCAAACTACAATGTAAATTTCATTATTAACTTTAGATTTGCACAATTCACTGAATTATATGGAGATAATTCCCATCTAGACTCCCTCTAGTTTTAATATAATATCTATACATGGGTTAGATGAGAATTTTTTTTGTTTGGTTATAGTTTTGTATTACCATTAAAATGTCATTTCCCTAAAACATCCAATCCCATAGGACTGTTCTGGATGCGTGATCAATTACATCGAGGATTCCCTAGTCAACAATAATGTAGCGTTGAG
>JAZBGX010002172.1:0-14169 GCA_037414775.1 Zonitis immaculata | reverse complement strand
GTTTAAGAGATAACCATGCGTTTTATTGTTGGTATAAAAGCAATAAACGTTTAGAACTTTGTAATAATACCATTAGATTTTGATCATTCCATATAAAAGATCAATATTTTGAAACACCCATTTCATCACTAATTTTTATTATAGAATTGAATTTCTAGACTCATGGTAACTATTTATGAAATTCCCACATTCATTTAGATTACATGAGTTTAAAGCCCAAATATTCCCAATTACTAGACTAAAGGAAATGTTGAAAAACGCCGAGGCGATCTTTGGATAAGTTATTGTAAAAGTTTACATGGTAATTCGCTTATGTATAAACATCTTAAAGCTTTTAGCTTTAGAGAGTTTGTTCGGGTCGCAGGCATATTGTAGGAAAAATGTCGAATTATTACATCAAATATAATACAAAATAATAACTGAACTGAAGATTAATCGATATAAAAGAAAAATGCCATAGTAGAATCTTCGCTAATCTATAAATGATATATCAGATTCAATTATTTCACAGGTATATTATAAATGTTATCCTGGAGGATTATTATTGTGTAATCCCCTCATACGTAATGCTTCAAATCGAAACAAGATTATATTTGGATTGATTGATGTTCCTATTCGAAATTTATTGATAAACTATCTACCTTTATCAATATTAATAATAAATCAACTTTTCCAATGTGTCCATTTTCATTATCTGCGAAATTATAAAAAAGTCTGTTATTTAGAAAAATTTATATTTTCATTTGAATTGAAATTGCTCATCGACATAAGAATTGAAATGTATTTTTTATACCGACAAAACAATACCCGTTTGAAAAGTTTGCAATATTTTTATTTCTTATTTTCTCAGTTATCTATTCTACACGAAATACGAAAACTTTTCAAATCATCGTTCGTATTTGAAGATTATAGAATTTGAAACTAGAAATTAAACGATATTAAAAAGTGGGATTATTTCCTAGTCAGTTTTTTTTTTTATAAATTCAATACATTTGCCAGATGAGATCAGATTATCGAACATGTTTTTTTCTTCTTTTGAATATTCGATAACGAGCACCGTTGGTTATATGTTGTCAAATGATTTCTCTTACTGTGTGAATGTGGTCAATTTACATATAAAATTCAAAACATTATACTTATAGGATATAGAAGATTTGGGTGAGTTGTTAATACGATCAAGTTCTGTCTCTCACTTCTTTTCATTCTATCCTTGCGTAGATTCTGCATTTCAAAAATACAATGTCTCCATTATTCACCGAATGTTATAGAAAAAAACGACTCATATAATTGTATCCATTTTCACAATTACAATAAACCAAAAAAAAATGATTCGCCTCTAGTAATAAATATACCCCTACATTTAGAAAATTCTGTTGTCTTCCTCTTTCATTATTTCTGTCGATTAGTTGAAAATTTTGTTTTCTTTTTCAACGCCCCACTTTTCAAAACGGAAATTAAATTTCTTTGCAACAATCGGATTTATTCTTTTGTCTTGAACATCATTAACTCTGAAAAGTTATTATATATTTTTTTTGACAAACTAGATTTTTTACAATTTTTAATTGGAAATGTTTACCATAGTAACAGATTATTCATTTGTACAATTTTATTTTCTGAAATATAAAATATATCGAATCTTCAAAGTCAAATTACGAACATAAGGATTTTCAGGTTGTATTAAATTTTATGACACGAATCCGAAAGCGAAGTCGAATGTAATAATTATGCCGGCAAAGAATATTTATAAGAGGCAAAATGATAAAAACAAATCTAATTATTTATCTTAAAAATTTAAAATTTGACTCGGAAATTGCATCAATTATTTAATCGCGTGATATACCAACGAATTAGACGATAAAAATTTGGATAGTAATTTCAAGACGTTAAAAATTATCCAATTAGTTTGGAGAAATTTACGCTACGCTAAATTTTTGAAAGTAAAAGCGAGCTCTCATATCGTGCTTTCAATAGTGAAAAAAAAATGGAAGCTTCTGAGAATCTGAAAATGACAGACAATGATGAAGCACAAAGAAAAACTGATTGTTTTTCATAAATCATACATATATGTATATTTTTGAGTCTCTCAACAATTTTATTTTCTCTCTAGTTTATTTTCTATTAATCGGAATTTTAATTCACTGAAAATTTACAATTATGTACCAGGTACTTGCAATTAGTTTTCATTTCAAACAATAAAAATATAATTCTTGTTTTCATAAACATCCATTTACCTAAAACTGTTGTTTATGGTTCTACCACAATAAATACAGTTCGAAATCATAGAATTGTAACAATCCAATTTAACTGACAATAATTTTGTTTTAGTTGCAAAATCGATAACAGATGGATCTAGTTTTTTTTTGGTTTAAATCCAGATAGGTCCGTACATATGGTTTAAATATACATGAAAAATGATTATTTTTGAATTATAACTTTCAAAAAGAAAACATCACTAAATTGTATGTTTATTTTCATTTTTAGTCATAAAATTCGCCATAAAAATTCAAAGGAATTATTAAAAATTTCGTATCTAAAATTAGAACAATTAAGTAACAGAGAGAACTGGCAAGATAAAACAGAAAAGGAGAATTCTTCTTTATTAATTAGAAACCAGAAAATTTAAAGAAACTTAATATAGCAAAGTCTTCAATTAAAATTAAACTCGATTCCAATTTTTTAATTGTACAAATGAATACTTATAACGATCGAATTTGATGAATTGCGATATTTCTTTGGAGCTTGGCATGTTAACGTTATAAAATGAAAATGAAGTAAAGTTCGAGAAAGAGAAAGGAATTTCCTTAGATAATAATCTATACAGGCTGTTAGTTAGCTATATCTTGGCAAACTTTATGTTATGTTTTTGCATGGAAATTTGTATATATACATATATATGTTTTTGATTAAATCTAAATTTTTGAACTAAAAGCATTTTTAGTTCTCTACCGGAAATACATGTCAACTTACTTATTTTGAATAAAACACCTCATGTTGAATGAGGAGGTATAATGAAATAAGTTTGCTTTGACAGTCTTATCAATCTAACTCTATTGTACATTGTTGAATTTGATTTATCAAACTACATAACCAGTAGCTGGGATAAATTGAGATTTTTATTGGTTCAAAATATGCCTTGAATATAGAAATTTCTTCCAGTTAATTTAGAAAGTTTCGAATTGATACATTTTTTTTTTTTTATTATAAATTGAGAGAAAAAATAACAACTCAATTATTACTATATTGACGATAGGTGTGGAATAGAAAATGGAAAGCCTGGGAAAACGACTAAAGCTTGAGAATTCAAGGCATAACCACAAAGTCCCCATCATTTATTTTGATCAATATAAAGATGTTTAAAACGATACAAACTCCTCATATGCAATATTAAAACTAGAAAATCCTGTATATACAAACTCTACCAATGACTATACAACATCTGGGGAGTATTCATTTTCTTTTATCTCCAATAAAAAATGGGAAAGATTATGAATCGTCGAACAGCAAGTCAGCCTCAAAAGCTTCTGTCAATCAAATTTTTCCACCAGGTGAATCGGATTATTATAAAAATTGAAAATCAAACAAAATTTTTACATGGATTATAATACACTGGCTTGAAATTTATTTCGAAATTTCGAAAAAGTAATAAAGCATAATTCGATAAATATCCGTTATATTGAAGTTATTATTTTTCCAGATTTATTGGATATTTGTGGTATATATATTCCTTGTTTGCACAATAAATAAGGCAAGATATATTTATATATACCCTCGTCAATTTCATGAAATATAATTTAATAATCAACAGAGCAATGATTACTAATCTGTACCGTCAATTTCAGCTTTAGTCAATTTCAAATCGTTGAATAATTTATTAGAAATGACACAAGATTACGTTGGAATATATTTTTTTAATTATTCCATATTTATATAATTTCTCCTCATTAAGAGAATCTGAAGAGAAACGTAAAAAAATTAGGTCTGATTATATTGTTACTGATGAGCATTACAGACCTTATTGTTTCTAGTTTTTCCGTGTATTAATTGTACAGATAATTCAAAATGCGAAATAGCTATGTTGCATATACTTTATTGTCCCGTGTTGAATAAGGACAGCACATATTTTACATATTTTTCTCTAGAATTAACAAAACAACAAGCAACTCTGAGACTTTAAATGAAATATAGGTTGAAGTGTGAAATACCTTTAATTGTTTGGAAAATGTTATAAACACTAATAACTTCATGCGGAATAACCGTTATAAAGGAATTTAATAAATAAATGCGGAATTCATCAAAAACAGGGACAATGTAGAGATATCCAATTCTACAATTTACAATTGAATTATTACAATCTTGAATAGAATTCTAAAATATACCTGCATATATTTTATTACATAATAGTATTAGTTGATCCTAACTACATAGAATATTGCAATGTTAACACTAAAAAACTAATTCAAGACATTTCACACCAATGGTCCGGAAACATGCAAATTCAATCAGAAATTTCAAACAACAAGCGAAATAAGGCTGTATGTCGGTTGGGAACTATAGACAAACGGTAAAAAAAAATTATAAATACAAATAATCGTATAGAAAAGTTTTTACAATCAAAAGCTTTACACACAAAAAAAGTACATAGTTACTATACCTGTGGTAAAAATATTTGTTATGCATCCTGTATAAATTCACAGTTCGATTACCAAAATCTCGAGTTATTGTTTGTATAATAATCATTTGTCTTATATCAACAAACTAATAACACCTAATTATAAGAAGTTAAAAGTCGGAAGCTGGCCACAATAATAGCATCATTATAACCAACGTTGAAACTATTCGACTATTGTATTATATATTGTACTATCTATTATTAATAAATTCTTGGGTATGGTTCTTGCCATATCATTGTTATATTTCACTTTATCAAATAGCCATCTGTTATAACCACAAATTATATTAAATCGAAACTAGGATGGCATATATTTAATTCGAAATTCAATTTATCAACTTATCAATCATAAATTTTGTTTAAATCTTTGTAAAATCGTAAATTATAATTTTTTGCTTAATATATTTGGAACATTTGGTAGAGGTGTGCTTATATGAAAAAAAAAATTGTGACATTTTTTATATAATTTACGACCAATTTCTTTTTCACACACACTATCAGCTCGTTTTTTTCGATTTAAATAAATCTGTTACTAACAATTTAAGATTGAATTTTCCTCCACAAGAATGTGTTGCATGAAAATGAATCCTGCTATAACTAAGTAGATGATAATTATAGCCTCATAATTAGAAATGAAATTGTTCAATGGGTACTTGCAGGTCAATTAAATGTTTGCAATCAAAAATCGTAAAATCGGAACGAGAAAATTCTAATTAACAATAGAATGGTCCATTCTCAAGTTACCAACTTTATGATCTTTTTTTTTTAGGAGATGATTTCGCAAGAATTTTATGACATAGAGATTACATTCTAGCTAGCTCTATACGAAGAATACATATTGTCGAAAGTAGTTTTACGTCAATATTTGATAGTTTCTTTAAAACACAAAATTCCGTTTTGTTAGTATCACAAGTAATTTCTTTCAGAATACAATTCAATTAAATTTTCATTATATGAAATCGTTCGTTTATTTATTGAGATGAGAATTGGATATAACTAATTCAAAATTAGAGAGATTATTTTGTTGAAATTATATGAACACAACCGCTGTGACTGTTTATTGTAAATTTTAATGTTTATTTTGGGAAAATTTTACTTCACTTTGAATATTATAGATTTTGTGTGAGCTTTTTTTATTATTCGGTCAATTGTTTTATATTGTAATGAAATTTTTCATCAACAGAAATTCTCAATTTCTAATCTAAATTCTACTTTTCAATTTACATAATTTTATCGTAGAGAAGCTGGATTTTTCTCTAGAGTAAAATTTCATTTTGAGTTTCAAAGAATCTATAAACAGAACGAACGTCCATATACTAAATAAATATTGAAAGAGTGTAATTCAAGTGTAGGTATATTCGATCAAATTTTGAGAAAATTGTAAAATTTCAAATTATACAAAACAAGATTATTATTGGAGGGGAAAGAATATGTTCAGTATGCATTGCGCGTTCCACATTCGGTAAATTGGTCAGGGGCGGGTCAAAGGATTGCATAAAGAGATGGCCCTAATAGATAAAAGATAGGTATATGTTAGATGCAGTTGATTCCAGACAATCGAATCGATAACTGCAACTATAAATAATCATGTTATTGTAATTACCATATCAACTTATAATTATCAACAGTTATTCTAAATAGAAAAATTTGAGAGCGTGAATGATAATTTAAAAAAAAAAGGAATTTCTCTCCGATATTTCAATAATTTAGATAGCATAATGTTCAAAAATTAATAAAGTTATATCTCATCATCATCGACATATTTTTATTAATCCAGTATTTCAGTGCGTGTTAATATAATGACGCACGTAAATTTCTATATTTATACTACATGATTTGATAAGAAATTCTAACACTTTACGGAAATCAAAGCTAATAGGTATGTTTAATTGATGAACAAGATTCTAACGATAATTGCAATATTGCAAGTAGAAACTATAATCAATAGAGGTTTTCTCTTCAATTCGTGAATAGATAATGCTGTCAACAGATAAGTAGCAATTTTTCTTTCACAATTTAATTACTAAAACTAACTTTTAGTGACTTAAGCTTATAGTTATTCATCACAATTTATTCAATAAATGAAGTTCTTGTTTAATTTTTTCGAATCAATAAATGAGTAAGAAGAATTTAATATAAAACATTCGGGTGACATTTCAAAGAAATTCATTAGAATACGACTTTGTATGAAATGTCATTATTAAATCAATCCTGTTTAAAGACTTTCTCTGATTCAAATTCCGGAATAAACTTTCCAATAAATCTCAACCCTTCGAATTAAATTTTTAATCAATTATATAGCCAAATATTAATCTACCATGAGCATTGATTAATCATAAAAACATTGTAATTTTGTAGTTTATTATTAATTATTATTTTCAGATTTTCTTTATGACATGGGAAAGTTTAAATCTTTTTTTGATTTTCTTTTTTCCTTCAAACAAACAGAACAAAATATAAACAGTGCATGGTAGTAGTAAATTATTACTCTCTTTATTGAAATTTTTGATTATCAAGTTACTTTGTCAATATTTGTTGTTGGAAATCTCATAAAAACAGTTTATTAATACTCTCCAATGAACTATCTTCAATGTTCCAACAAAAATTTATAAAAACTTACGATTTAAAATTCTAGATTAAACAAAAGTTATAACATTTCATTAATTCACGAGTCAAATAATTCAATTAAATTATAAGTAATTCTATATGAAATCCGTATTAGATTAATTAACATTGAGATTCGCTCTTTAGAAAATACACTTTATTAATTCCTATCACAACCGCTTTAAAGTTTTCAGCTGAAACGGGAAATTTTCCAATGGCTCTTCTCATCTTTGTTGCCTTTATGATTGAGTTATGCAAAAAAAAAAGTTGTAGTGAAACAAAAAACACAACACCTAGAAAATTGCGCATATATACAAGTTTCAAGAATCATTCACTTTATATTGTTCGTTTCTCTAATCAAACAAAAAAATTAATAAAAGGTTATTAATTTGTTGTTTATTGAAGTTGTTCCCATCTTCCAGCTAATATGAAATGATATTATCATTATTATTGTTAATATTGAGAAAAACGTTTGTTAAGATTTTTCTTTTCACGCAACTCTTGGTGCCACTAAATAATAAATCAATAAAAAATGTATAGAGAATTCCAACCGCAAAATTATACCATGTTGTCCTTCTAATATACAATTCTACCAACCAACAATCAACCATGTGACAAGAATTTCATTTTTTTTTTTTTTTTGGCTAACTGAAAATGAATTATTATTTTCTCAATGTGAAGATTTCGGAGTTCGTTGTTGAAAAATTTTTAATCGAAAAACATCTGACCGTTCAAGTTTCAATTCAGCGATTTTCTATCCGTTCCAGACAAAACGCACAATGTAAAAAATACAACTGGAAAAAAATACTAATATTTCACCTACTTGATTTATGGTTGTTCTTGTTGTTGTCGCTGTTGGGAAACTGTATATTTTATTTCTTTTATTTATAATTTAATTTTCGATAAATTTCAATTTTGATTATTATCAACGAACAACATAAAAGGATCTCGAAAATATCAATTGATTCGAAACCATTCAGTTCAAGAGTTTCTGATTTTACTTTATATTATTGTTATTTTTATTTTTTGCCTGAGAGCATAAAGGTGTTGGTTGAGATAAAAGGCAAAGAAAAAAGCGAAAATAGATAAAATATAATTGAAATTGACATCTCCAAATTCCACTTTGAAACTATAAATTGGTCTTTGGAAAGATTGTTTAAAATAAATTCGGTCGGATAGGTCTCGTTAATTTTGTCTCAGCACGAGAAAAAAAAACTGCATTAAATTGTGTCATTTATTCGTCATATTTTGAAACTGATATGATAATAACACAACTAAATATAAATGCACAATAATAACAGTGATGATGATAATAATAATAATAATAATGATGATCTGTATTCGCAAATATTCTCAGTTTATTATAATATGTCTGCATATGAGAAGAAAATTTGAGTACTTACTCATAAATTGGGGGAATTGAAAAATTCTTGATGCGCGCTATTTTGGTGGAGGCGCCGGTGAACACAATACGGACACCACTTTAAATCTTTAATAAATATTAGCGTGAATAAGAATCTGTTCTAATTTAATCTGACAAGATGTCGATGATGTTACGGAACGTTATCAAGATTGCTAATAAATATAATAAATTGACTGATTATCGGGAAGATGAAAAATCCCGGCGCAAAAAAAAGTAATTACTTTGATCGCTCGATTACATTAAAAATTTAATTTACATCATCACTTCCTGTAAGTATTTAACGTATGAAATGTATTGAACCAGTTGAAGTGAAAGCAAAAAAAACCAATTTGCTTAAGTGGTTTGCCATTATTTTTCAAATAATCGTTAAAGCAATTTTTATATTAAATTAACAATCCATAATTGGATTGTTACTGTTGATTAAAAACAATACATCCCAATCTCAATATTCATTCGAATTAAAATAATTGATGAATTAATAAATCTGATTTTAAAAGGATTTATAACAAACCAGTTGCTTATCCATCATAGGGGAGTCATAACTAGGACATCTCCACGTTGTCGAAATTGCCAGATTTATTAGTCGCCAAGGGGCATGGCACGTATAACTAGAAAATTATGTTTTGAAACTCACCTGAAACAAAAGACAAAAACATATAATATACAGTTAATAAAAAAAAATATTTTATTGTTTGAAACTAGTTTCTAGTTGAATTTTTTCCTTCAATTCCCAATAATCATGCGGACTATTTTCTTAGAAAAAAGAAAAGGAAATTCCGATTTTTGTTTTTGTTTTGGTATTTATTTAATGCAGTTTGGCGTGGAACAATGGATAACGTCTTTGGAATTCTAAACATGTAACTTTTATCCACCCCTAGATTGGAATATATATATATATATTTTTTAGTTTTCTTTTGCTCGTTTCTAATTTGTGGAATTCTAATGGAATAATATCCACTTTGTATACTATTTCAGCCATATAATTCGATAAATTGTTCATAAGAACTCGATATTAAAACCTATAATCAAACTTATTGAATGCTAATATCACCATTATTATTTATTTCAAATCTAACATTTAATAATTTGATAAAAAATCGAATTCCCGAGGACTCGACTAAATCGTGTTGAAAATTGTACATTCAAACGAATTCTAAAATAGACTGTGTGGAAATCGACGACAAACTGGAAAGCATTGTAAAATGACACACACCCTCGTTTATATAGTGGTTTGAAGGGTTCCCTCCTTCACCCTAAAGCTAGTTCAGGTTCAACTTGACCACTATCAGGATATATTTCCATTTTAAAACGACATGTACTTGTGAGTAATTGAATTCATTTGAATTTGTGTCAATTTAATTTAACTGACAATTTATTGTTTTAAATGTTGGAGAATAGGGGTTGAACAAATTGAGGAGATATCCATCACATTTACCTCTGCCGTTTAGATTGATTGGAAATTTTATATTTTCATTAGCGAAAAAAAATGTAACAAAAAGTACGTAATAATTACAATTCTATCGAGTACTAAACAATTTTTCATTAGTGACAAACTGTAGTTGGAAATTGAATGGAAAAACGACTAAATTTCCATATTGTAATTATCCCCTATCGAATCAGTCGAGTTCCTTGGCGAATATTATTATAAAACATCCCCGACAGTTAAGGTTGAAATTATGTATATTGGATTAACTCGAAATTTGTCAACAATTCAATGATAGTCCTCCAAAATAGAATTTATACGAAATGAAGATTTCAAAAAATCAATCGACTGAATTGATGTATGTCTCTTAGATTGTTTGAAAAAATAAAGCAGAAAACTATTTGACGTTCTAGAATAACAAATAGCAATCGAAAATATATTATTCATAGAACAAGAAAGGTGGACCAATAGAGTTTCCTTCTCAATTTTACCCATACTTGAATAATTCCCACCATTTTATTATCGTGAAACAGTTGTGGCAATAAAATCGATGCAATCACTTTTCTACCACAATCCAGTCTCTATTACGATTCATGTTGAATCAAATATCAAATCCAAAAGAAAAATAGCACAAGTAATCCTCACAAATAGGATTTGTCTCGATTAGAATAAACTCTGAGACGGCAAGATAATCATCAAATGGTCGTAGCAGGCCAAAAATAAAATGAAGACAATCGAGAGAAAAAGTGAATCATAAGCTCCAACGTTGTGCAATCTGGAATGTGTCTGTGGTCGCGATAGAGAGAGATCAAGATTTGTTCTCTGTGAAAAACCTTATGCTCAATATTGAGTATAAATAGATTGACAATAGAGTTGAGGTATCTCTATTGAATTCAATGGAATAGTTCGATTGAATTAGAGTAATACCGATCTCTAGTGTAATTTGAATCGTTTTCAAAAATCATTTTCAAGTGGTCTATGAATGAAGAATGAGGAGAGACATCAATAAAATCTATTTATTGACTTAATATTCGTATTCTATTCTTTTAAAAGATTATTCCATAATCTCTAGAGAGAATGTTTGGAAGAATTCAATAAAATGTATTCATCAACTTTCTATGACTTGATCTACATTGAACTTTTTTTTTTTTGCTGAAGCCAAACAATCAGGATAAAAGCTTAAAGGAATTTGTTATTCTACTTTAAAGATTATCATTGTCTTTTTGCATTCTATCAAGTATATGCTTCAAATTTTCATAAATTTCAATATTTCAAGTCTAAACTTATAATTTACTTCCATACTTCAATAGCTCATCGTGTGATTGAATATTATTTATTTATTATTGAACTGTTCATGTTTTTATTCGTTAATTATTAAAGTGAAGAATAATGAGAGATGATTAATCGCAAAACCGTGTATTATCTAAAGTGCCAGCAAAGTATTCGAAAACCTATACAACATTAGTCAATTGAATGTTTTTCTAACTTAAGCTATCGAAAAACTAGAATTTCTATAGTTTGAGTCGTGGAAGGTCAACATCATTTTCTTAAGTCATCTTTTTTTCGACCAATAAACTATAGCAACAGGTATAAATAAAAGCCGTCATAACTCAGTATTGGGTATTATATCAAAATATTTATAGATAGTCGTGTTTGAAAAGGAAAATCGTTGCAATTTCGATCGATAATATGAAAAATATTGCCAAATATATAGTCAATTGTTCAAAGCAAGGAAAACTGGAAAACTCCATATTCTCTTTTCAAATTGGAATTTCAACATAAATTATGCAATATAATAATAGTATTTTTCATTTTAATAATAAATTATAGATATAATTATTGGAACATGTTAATTGTTTTTCATTGATTGACAAATTGAAATTGGATTCTCCTTGAAGACGTTATTTCCAATGATTATATGTCTATTATTAATATTACGCAAATTACCCAACTTCAATTTAGAATAGAAGAAAATATACTTATTACAAAGCTAATTTCTATGAAATTATATAAAATAAATTACAATATTTTATATCATTAAAATATTACGTCAATAGTTTAGGAATTCAAGTTGAACTAGAACGAATTGTAAAAAATAATAATAAATGTTGAGATTTGTTTTTTTCTTTCCTTCAAATTCTCAAACTAATTAACATCAACATCAAAAAGTAGTTTAAGGTAATTATTAAAATAAAAAAATTAAACCAAGGTAACTACTTCCTTATCAATAGCAGTTGGATCGATTGTAAGTTGTTGCTCATAAATAAAATTCTGAATAAAAGTTGTGAAATTTGAAAATGTTTGTGGTGATTTTGTCAAATAATAAAAAAACACCACCAAGTATATTTATTATTGGAAAAGTTTAAACAATTTTGCAGATACAATATGGTGCCCGTTATGTTTTTTTTTCTTTTCTTTATTATCATTTTTTGTTGAATCGAATGGAAGGGAAACGACAATAAGACGTTATATATTTCAACAGAAAGCTTGTTGAGTTTTTCTTGTTAAATGCAATGTGCATTCTTTACCGGTATTGTCGGTTCTACAGTTATAAATATAGAAGAAACATTAAAGTCATACTAAAAATAGTCATTGGAAAGATTAAAACTTGAAACTTGAACTTAATGAATAAAAGATTAATAGAGAGTATTTATAGTAATTTAAGATATTAACTGTTTGATTCGATGAAATTCAACCATTTTTTTTATTATCACTTCTATTGGAAAAACATTATTGTCATTAATACAACGATTCTCGTGGTATCAAAAATTAAAACTTGTCTTATTTACTTTTGGTTACAATATACTTATTTTTTATACCTCCATATACCTGATATTGATAAGAAGATGAGAAAATAGTTTGATTTATTTTTGTTGCCAATTTGTAAACTCAAAATTGCCTCTCTATCTTTCAAAAAACAGAAATTTTGGAATGAAGGAGGAAAATTGTGAATTTAAAATCAAATAGAGACTATTGTTAGCATAATGACAATGACACACCTGCTGACTTCTATTATAACAAATATCCGATCTATTCGTATACTATTATATTAGATATGACAAAATAGAAATTAGGTATAATGCTACCTACTATAGAAATTTGCAACATTAAATGTCACAAGAAAATAACATGCAACAAACATATCAAACTTCCTACTAGATCGGAATACATATTCAACATTTTGTTGAGAAAACACATATACACATATATTTTAATGATTTACAATTAGAATAGAAAACCAAAGATTCGAATCAACTGTATTTCTAATACAGTATAACTGAGAGACTCAACTGTGAAAGTTGCCATTAATAAAACAAAATCGAAAAATATACTATACTATACTTTATATTGAACATGCTGTGAAATTAAAAGAAACCTTTGTATCTAATAATACCATCAGAAACGGCTAGAGGCGATTAGCGTCCCGACGACGCGGTGCAACTTTCGTTATAGAACGCGCTACCGCTACAAACTCATTAAAAATATCTCGAAAAAATGTTGTCTACCTCCATAAGTTATCATTCTCTTTATGTCTGTTATAAGTTCAATTGAATTTGTCTAAATTTTGTTTGGGATACGTTCCAGTCTAATTTCCTATTCTTAGTAAATTGTTGTTGTCTTATCAACATTCTGATCTCTATCGGAAAATTTCAATTGAAATTCTTATACTAGAATAATAATTACAATTATTATGAATCCATAAAAGTAATCTAATGTTCAGTGGTACTAGACATATAAATATCTATCTCTATCCTTTTATTGTTGCTATATTTTTATATCTGAATTATGAATGAAAGTTTTACTGGCTTTTAGTTCTCCTACAAAATAAGAATAGCAAAATTACTCTAGTACGTATTAAAGTTGAAGTTGTGCTAATTACAAACGATTCTACGTCAGACCTACAAAAAAAACAGAAAAAACGAGACAAAAAAAAACCTTTCTGTTGAAAGAAAATTATATTCAAATACACATTTTATTTTTAGTTATTTTTCGAGTAGACTGAAATTCAGTGAATAAAAAAAAACGATATTCAATAACGATTTGATTTTA
>JAZBGX010002171.1:0-14176 GCA_037414775.1 Zonitis immaculata | reverse complement strand
GTAATGCATAAAATCCACCAAATAAAGTCAGATTTTCAGGGTAATTTTCACGTAAATTTGAAGAAGAGTTTAAGTTTCAAATCTTTGTCTTGAATTGACAGTTTTATTGATGGGATGGGAAAACTTTCGCTAGAAACTAATACATAGCACGCAAACACAAATATTACTGTCCAGTTATCTCAGTGGATGTGGAACAGTCCTTTTCCACTTAAAAACTATTTGGGGGTAATCGAAGACACAATCTTACTACATAACATTAATTGTCGGTCTAAATAAAAATTTAAAAAAATTGTAATAAAAAAATTACAATTTTTTCATTATTTAAGATTGCATATTGTAACAATTTCAATGCATATTTCAAGCTTTTGCATATAATCCGGTTACTACTTATCACTATTTAATTCAAATTTATTATTATTCTTCAAACTCATAAAAATTATTACCTATTATTATTTAGTTCCGGAACATTTGAAATCTGGACAATACCAAAATTGATAAACAATAATAATAATAATAATAATAATAGTAATAAGTAGATTTAAATCAGGATAATAGATATTATTATTATTCATTTATATAATTCTTTATGTTTATTACAACAAATTTAACATAAAAAAGCTATTATAGTATGGTGTAATTGTGTAATTTGGTCCAATGGTTTTTGATTTCAAACACCTATACTGTATCATTAATTATTAACAAATAGTTTACCTTGCGCGCGAATTGATAACAACAACTAGAACACACTATTCCGTTGTTTTTCAACTAATTATAATAGTAGTAACAATAATAATAATAATAATAACAATGAAACAAAAACAAAAAATATATATAAGGAATGCCAAATTTTGAAGGTTCTCGTATCCTACTATTAATTATATATTTATGTATATAATTTTTTTTCTATAATAGATCTATGTCCTGGATATTGATAGACGATCAATAGATGAAGGCCATATTATGATGCATTTATTCGTAAAATTATATAATTCTTTCTAAATCTTTTAACAAATTATAATATTAATTATTATAATTGACAAAATAGCCTTAAGGTTTTTATTTGGTTGGAACAAATTGATAATAATAAAGAATGATGAATTTTCAATTGAAATTTTATATGTGTTATATAATATCGACAAATTAATTAATCAATTAATTGTTATTATTAGTTGTCGTTCTAACATAACGCCTTTAATTAGTGAAAATCAAAAACACTATTATTATTCACATAATGGTTATCTTACGTGAATATGTTATTATTATATTCATGAATTGGACAACACCAAAGTACCTATTTGTGTTATATAGGCAATTAATTATATGTAACTCTACTCTCATATCTGAGTTATAAGAATTGTTTTTTACGTTGGATAAGATTAATTCTATAATAATATAATATAATAATATATCTTGAGTCGGAAAATAATCTCAATAACCAATTATAATTCGGATAAGAATGTCAATAGTATCGGATTTTTCTTATTTTCAAATTATAAGTACCTATAGTAATACAAATTTCTTTACCAACTATGTGAATATAATGTTACGTTAACTATTTAACAGAAATAGATTCACATTGTATATGGAATTGTCACGTTTCGATTAATTATACGAAAATAGTTGGAGAATTTACGGTATATTATTATCCTGTGAATAGCTCACACATGTTTGTCCCTTCGACTAAAGTACTCGACACAAAGCTCAATTTTTTTATATATCTACTCAATTGAATATCATTGAAGTAAAAAAATCAACACTACCCACTAAATTTTCTGGATTATATTTAGAAAATAGATCGACAATTTGGGTATTTACAAATCCTTGCAAGATTAATGCATTTTTCACCATAATCAATAGGAGAGCTTTCAGGAGTGATAGACAAATGCAGATGCATACATGCGACAGAGTCAACAGAGATTATAACTACCTTGTTAAACAAATCATTAAACATGGATATTGTACTCGTATAATTTTTTTTTATTAGCAATATTAAATTATTCATCCGACTCCTCATCGTACGAAATCTCCTCTTCCGAATTTGAATGGTATCCGCTGTAATATTTTGCAATTTGACAAATATATCAGGTAGTGTTGCCACCTCGTCAACCCTGGCAGAAGTTGATTTTCTCACTTCAATGATATTAAATTAAGTATACTTATAAAACGACGATTATCTTATTAGTGGGAGGTATGGTGACTATGCGGTTTGGAATCGAGTTGAACTCAAAAAATTTTCCGTGCATTTTCTAGATAATTAAAAATGCAATAATCATTTCGCAAGTTGATCATTATTTTTGATGATTCATATAGTTTTCTAGTTGATTTGAGAGTAAACTCTTGATTTTTCCAATGGTTTTTACGAATGAATTAATTTAGAGAAATGAGAAAAAAGCCACAAAACATAGAAACGTGACTCTCTTATCGTTCTAAATAGAAAATCAGGATTCAATAATAATATATGTATTTCTTGTTTTGTTTTTTTTGGTTTTATATGGAAACTCTGAAATTATATTTCGTAATATATTCAAAGATAAAATTTGAGTGAAATATTTCAATTTTAAGACTACTTTATAGTTTCAATTGGGAACGTTTAGATAGTAGGAGACGATTATTTATGATAAATATCCGTATTTTTAGTAAAACAACTTCAGATCCAGTTACCTAAATCTAGAACATAATATGCAATATCAATTTGTCATAATGAAGAATTAGGCAATTTTTTCTACAAAAATTCGCTCTTTTTCCTAATTATTTAGAATATTTAACTCATGCACTTAACTTGGTTTCTTTCAAAAAAAACAAAAAAAATCAAGTTTAGAACATATTAATTATTAGAATTGATAACATTTTTGACCTGGATCTGTCACATCGATCTTGACACTAAACAACAATGAATGACTTGGAAAAGACCGTCCTTACTGTCACCAAAGAAATTCATAGCCTCTTTTCCGGGAAGGCACTATTATAGGCTCTCACTAGACAAACCGAATGAAGAGGTTGCTGGAAGCTAACGAGGAGAGGAAAAGGCGAGAAAAACTGTGCCGTTTCATCAGGACAACCTACCAGCACACAAAGTTGTAGTTGTGATACTTGTCATTTGAAGAGCGGGTCCCGAATTACTATATCGTTCATATTGTCCTTCAAATTTAGCTTCCCGCGACTTCTATCTCTTTGCCGAATTAAGGAGCAGCTTATAGAACCGAGAGATTTGAAGACAATACTGATTGTGAGATAAGTGCCGTTGTAAAAGTAAGATAAAGATTTTCTTCAAAAAGAATTTGTGCTTTAAAGGAAAGACGGACCGAGTATATTGAATTATTACAGAACTGTACTTTGAAAATAAACTACTATTACTTTTGGAACAGTCCCCGTATAATTGTTATTTTTATGAAAGTAATAGCTCATTATTTATAGCGGTTTTATTAATTTTAATGATTTCTAATTAATTAGTTAATATTTTATTTGGAAAAAAAAGCAATAAACCATTTTATTCAATCAAGATAAACGTTCAAAAATTAAATAAGTAGCCGCGAACAAATAAGGATTATCCGATAAGTACTTACTCAATCAATTTACTAACTATTGTCAATAGAAGCATGTCACGTTCAATATTAACCAAGTATGGGTGTTATTATTGTTTAATTGGCGAAAATAGGTATTTATAGAAGGAAAAAAAATGGTAAAAAGAGCTTATTAATTTGTTTTAATTAAGATGAAAGCTATATAAATAAATTAATTAAAAAAAAAAGAGGGGACGTATAGATTTCATAAATCTATTAATATTTCCACATATAGTCTTTTATTATTATATGATTCTGTTTTATACGGTGACAATTGGAGAAAAAAGGAAAAATAATAATTATTGCAATAATAAAAGCGAATTAGCTGAAAGAGGACAACGACTGTTGGAGAAAATCACAACAAAATTACGCAATTCTTAATATGATGGAAATTACAAATAAAACATCCATATAAATATAAAAGAGTTATCAATAAATTATAAATCTTGTCAGCAAGTTTTTATTGTTTTTTTTCTTTTTTTCATAAAATTAATATACGAGCAACACTGAAATTATATATGACAAATATTTCAGTATAAGTAATTAAAAACGAAAAATTCGCAGTTAAAATTTACAAACTATAATTGTAAATTATTTTTGAATGTAATTAAGAATTTAATTTTTCCAGCTACTGGTTTATGAATTTTGTTTATTTATTTTCGGCTAAAAAAATTTGCATGTTAATTTCAACCAGACAACAGCCTTGCCTGTTTTATTATTATTATTATTATTATTATTATTATTATATTACTGGTTTGGATGAAAGTGATCGGCATTGGATGATTTCGTCGCAGGATTTTTCCCGTTTTATTATAGTGTGTCAACAGTCTTATTAGACAGTTGAGGTTGATTTTTTTATTTTTTTATTACCCAATAATAATTTAATGATTTGTTAGAAATCAATAATATAAATAACGAAACTCCTATATTATATTATTAGAAATTTGAATGAAAAATAAATGGAAATATAGTAGCGAGGACGACAATATATGTCTGTTATTTTAATAATAAAATTGAGTCATTATACTACGATTTCCCATGATCTTTGTCTCTTATCAATGGGAATTGAAATGTCTCATTATAATCATCAATGATATAAAAATATGATGACGAGTTTTACACATATTTCATTCATAACACAAGTTCAAGGATCTCGTAATAACTATATACACATACATATATGTAAATTATTGTAAATACATGATGTCTCACCGCAATATCCTTAATAAGTATAATAATACATAATTATCGAGAAAAACGGAAAGCTAATTTTAGGATATACATATATATTTATATATTAAATAGAGTAATTTTCTTATACTTAATTTACAATATTTGAAAAGAAAAAATCAAAGAAAAATAATGTTGTTTTAATTAATGGAAATTTCGAGAATATTTCGTGCAACAATTTAATGGAATATACAAAATATTAATATAAGTATAACGTTTTCGTTATTATTTTGCACAGCTTGAGACGCGGTTGGTGCAGGTGCGGCCAACAATAGATTGTTGTTGCATACAGAATTTCATAATAGATCAGCTATAATAATGGTAAAGTGTAATTTATCCTCTTTTAAATGCAATGATGACAAAGATGATAATGATAACGATATAATGGAGAATTCGATTTATATAGTTATACATATATACAGAGTGATCCGCCAGAGATTCTTCTGATCTTGCAGGAACTCTGGTTCTAGTGGAGGGTAAAAAATGCACTCGAAAAGTTTGAGAAATCGTTTTAACGTCAAAATGTTCTCCAAATATCACACTTTAGATCGTCGAGTCCGTTTTTATTTACACCCACTAAAGCCAGAGTTACAAGACCAGGATATCCTCTGCTGGACCACCTGTATATACTTCCATCTTTCTCAAACTGAATAAAACAATAGTATAACTGCATTAAATAGGATATAATTCAAATGAAATTCTTCCGTAATAACCGTTAGAGGACAAAAATTCATGAACAATATAGGATTTTCCCCTATTAAAAAAAAAGCAAAACCCAAATTATACCAAGGCGAAACGGAAACTTAAATTTCCAAGGCTACACTATATAACAGACCTTTTGTGGATCCCAATAATGATAATAAAATTTTCCATTCGAATCTGCATTAAATCACTCATATAATTTCAATGAATAATGGGTATTTACTTCTTTTTTTTTTTGTATATTTTCATATAAACAATAATTTAGTACTTGATTACTGATGCCAAGGAAATACATTCTATTTTCTACCTTTTATGAAATATAGTGGCGAAACAGGAAAAATATGATACTATTTTTGGATATGACAATTATACATATACAAGCTTTAAATTACAATTGAAATGCAATCTGTTTGTCAATGATATTACCAAAAAAATATACCTAATAGTAGGTACTTTGCAATCTTATTGTGGAAACAATATAAATTTGTATATTCCTATACCTAATAACCCTTTGTTGTCGTATTTCTCAAAATTGTAATTTATATAAACGATTATAACGAAAGTAATAAATAAAGACATATTTTAATTTATTAGCAATTGAATTTATGAATTTATATTTAAAAGTTTCTGATTAAAATTTTATTCCACTATAGTAAAAGCGTTCTTTTATTTGATTATTTATTTATTGTAATAAAAATGACAAGCAAATTTAATGGACATATTAATTTCTCTGCTCATTTAAATTGAAGAAACAAAAAAAAAACGTACATAAATACGTAAATTTATGCAAATTAATACATCTCTGAAAAGATCTTTTTTTTCTTTCAACTTAATTATTTGAGATTCTATAGTAATTCGGCGACAAAAAGAAAGCTTATAGTCCTTTTATTATTTCGAAACGTTCAAATGAATTCAGCTTTCGTTTGTGAATTTTGATCATACCAATAAATTTACTTGATTGTCTCTATATGTATATATGTAGGTATGTGCATTTTATTATTTTATCGAGACGAGAAATTGGTATCTTTAAAGTGTAACAGATTAAATATACCTATAATATTGTAATCAATTTCGATTCCTCAACGATCTCATCCGACCTGCGGATTAACAGGAAGATTTCCCGTATTTCTAAAATTTCCATGGTAAACCCGTGGCCATTGAACTAAATTTAATTTCAAACTATATACGCTCTTGATGATGCTTAGGGCCCAATTGACACCGATTCGAAATTAATATTGGAAATGAAAATAAAAGCCACTCTAGTTGATTATTGAAGTATTTGTGCTGGCATTGATCAACGAAAATTGGGGAGATAAGAATGCCTTATTCGAACACACGATCAGTGGAAGACTTACTGAAAGGTTCAGTCTGCACTAAATCGCGAAATATAATAGAAGACATCAAAAATTTAGAATTTATTTAGTATCAATTAATAATCACACTTGAAGGTTTTCAGAAATACGGGACATTTTCTTGTCAACGTGAGAACTGATCCACAGGTTATATAGCCACAAGAATTTTCATTCCTTAAAATGGTGCTTGTATAGCATTTCGGGAAATATAGAAAATTAATATTGTTCATAAGAATAAATTTCATTTTCAAGTATCTATGCTTTTGTTCAAGAATTCTCGAAAATTCGCAGTATTAAAAATGATCCAAATTGTTCATACAAGGGAAAATATTTACAGAACGATATCGTTACTGTTATAGTCGGAATAATCAAAATATCCAAATAGCTGATATTTTCCGATGCATTTTGGAAATTATAAATTGGAAAATTTTCAAACGGATACTTCAGTATTTTTACATAACTGTTAAAAATTAATTTTATATGAGCGAATTTTCCATATTTCCCAAACAATTAGAAAGACCGCTCCAATATCGACGAGGAAAGTCACTGGCGGAGCTTCCTTAGTATTTATAATTACGTACAATTATCAATAATTATAATAATACGATTTATAAAACTTGAAAAAAAAAATTTACCTATAATTAAATGTTCAAATTTTTGTTGATAGAATTTTTTTTTTAGAATTGATAGGACATTTTCAATATTTTGACAACACATCTATTAAGAAATATTCGAAATTTATATTCAAAATATGATAAATAATCAATCAGTTAATATCGTTTATAGCCGCAGAGTCGGCCCTGTCATTGTGATTATTAGTTGTACGTTAAATTGTAAATTATTGAATTCTATCTATACCTACTAGGCAATAATAATAATAATAATAATAACAATCGTCATGATTATTATTATTATTATTATTGTTTATATTGGGGCAAATTAGTGAAATGTTTTTATAAATAAACGCGGGTGGCCTTGTTGACCTTACTCGGAATTTTCATAAAAACTAAATGCCATTCACCGATTATCATCGTTACAGTACTTATTACATGTTTATTAGAAGTGTAGGTGAAATATACACATATACAAATCATACATGCATATCGAATATATGTATATATGTATGAAATATAGATATAAATAATAATGCTAATAATAATAATAATAATAGAAAAAGAGGCGTGGATAATGCATTTCATATTATATATCTATAGTACCTAATATACTTGAATTAAAACGATTATTCAAAACACCAAGGACCAGGTGCGGCGCTATATTATATAGAACCATCCCAAAAAAAAAAAAAAATTGTAACACTAAATCCAAATCAGAAAAACAAAACAACAAAACTTTAGGAAAAAAAGTACAAACAGGATACTACCTACATAGTAAAGTTATTCATACAATACGGCGAGATTGCTTATGGTGGTTGGAATAAATCAATCAATTTTGAAATTCAAAAGACACTCACCTAAATCATTCTGAAAGTCGCAACATACTATCGATATCAATTATTTATAACTTGCTATATGATAAAGATGGAAAAAAATAGCAATAAATAAACACTTATTCTATTATTATTGGTGAAAGAATAAAAAAAATGGAATGACTCTGAATATTTGATTAGAGGTTGCAGATTGGAATTTGAGCTTAGAAGAAGTAATATTCCACGATACAAATCACCAATAAGGACAGAATAGGAACTGAGGAATCATGGAACCGGATGTTGGAAGTGGAATGCTCAATCATAAAAGATTGGACTGGGAGACCTCAGAGAGATGACGAAGAAGAGACCGGCTGTAAAATGGAAAACATAACGGGTGTATAACACGGTATTTCTCCTCGCTGTTGGCGGCATTTCCGTGAGCGTAAGTCCGCAGTTTGTTGCAGCCACTGTAGTCTAACCTTACTTTTTGTTAATAAATAGATCAACAAATGGCAAATTCAATCACTTATAAACTAATCTATGACCCTATAAGTTCTCCAATGCACCGCCTACTGCGAGTAGAATTATTAACGTGATAAATTCGTTATATAGAAAATGTGACTGGGAGAGCTGGAACAGCGAACTCATAATGAGAAATTGCCGAAGAAGATAATAATTTTATTATAATTTATTCTATTAATAAGTGAAATAAATTTGAATGATAGCACAATTAGTTTATCTAAGACCATCAAGTCATCTATCTGTGTACATATACAGTTGGTCATCCATACTAACAAGCTCTTGAAATTATTACAAAATGCCTAGGGAAATGTTAATTAATAATTTTTTGATAAAGACATAAATTTTCCCGATTTCAATATTATATCGAATAATAATAATTACAATATTTCCCACTTATAAGATTTATCAATAATATTGATTCTAATCTAATGTAACATTGATGTTGATTAGTGTTGTGTAAAATGATAATAAATCAATTTGCATATACATTCTATATAGTTAGAATAAAAACAAAACAATAACAACAATAAAAAAAATGTTATGAATAGAAAATTTGCAATACTTTTATTTTTTTTTCAAATAAAATTTAGAACTGCAATCACATAAATAATTCAACAGAATCAATTATTATGGCTATCTAATTATGGAGGTAGTAAGGCCCACGGTCATTTTATTATGACTCAGAATAATTTTAATTTAAATTGTAACTATTAAATAGATATAGGGAACCTTCGAAAATTGTAAATTGGAAAACAAAGCAATAAAAGATTTATTTTTTTTTTAATTAGAGCTCGAATTTTTCCAATTACTTATAAATGCGTTGAAATTTAATTTCCATAGCTCAAAAAATAAAATAAAATAATATATAATCAATCAATATAAGTATAAATTCGCCATATAATTTCACCATTTTCCTATATAGTTATCGATGATGCATTGATAATTCACCTTGTATATCATAAAAACAATTACGAATCGATTACATACATAAAAAATACACCTAAAGGTAGGAATTTTTATTTTTTACGATAACAACAACAATTTTTAGAGTCAAAATAATAATAATAATAATGATAAAGTAAAAGAGATAATTTAAGAAACGATTAAGTTCTGATCGATGATATATTAAGATAAAATGAGAATATTGCCATAAGGCATTATCAGTTTCATAAAGCAAAAAATAATGCTCGTAGTGAAATTCATATTTTTATAATTTCACACCCTTTTACCTGTTTTTCCAGACGACAATCACAATAATAAGATTTCTCTTTTATTAAATTACTAATTATAATAACTGTATCCAATTTTTTTTTGAGTCAATTAAAAAAAAAATCTAATCTTCTAATTACAAATAGCATTTGTTTTCACTTATGACTGGATCTTCTTTATTATCTCAAATACATAATTAATTCGACTTAAAGTTAAAAGTTGAAAGAATTATTGTAATTACAAGTTAATTTGCATTAAATCACTTGGTTGAAGAACTCCAAATAAATCAACCGAATTTTCTATATAGCGTCCCACTCAAAACGTCCTCCCCCTATACATATTCGCAAGAATGAAACAATAATCCAAAATTCAAAAAAATGTACGAGGGTTGATTTGAAAGTAATGATAATGATAATCGTTATATAAAAGACAATTATAATTTATTTTTCAACGTGATTCCCTAACAAATCAATACATTGGGTCCAGGAATTCCATTTGACTCACCCCTAAAATGTGAATGTGAATTTCTTGCTTCTGTGAGTGCGTTGTCCTGGTGAAAAAGCACTCCAGCTCATAGTTTGCCTAGCCTTTTTTTTTTGACGTCTTACCGGAATCTTCTTATTTGGCCAGCATGCATAGTGCTAGTCTGAAATAGTGGCTCGCTATTCCAACTATATCCACCATAACTATTCTCAAAAATGGACGCTTTAATCTCTGGTATGGACTTTGCAGCTATGAATTTATTCTGTGTCGATGAAGATGGTTGTTTCCAAGTTATCGAATATTGTTCAGTTTTAGAAACGAGTCAAAAAACAGCATGGTAACATTCAAGATTTACTTTTGATACCAGAGATGCGGGATATAGTGAAATTCGTCACTAAGGATATTCTCTGAATATATTACCGTATCAACTTCCTGTGGACTAAGCTCAATAGTCACTATTCAGTCAGCTAAGGTTAGATCTTTTCTCACATTTTCGTCTTTGTGGAGCGTGAACGATCGTTCTTAGCGATGCTCGTATTCTGTGCATGGAGCTTAGAGCCGTTTTACACTTGGCTAAAATGAGTTAGTAATTGTTTATTGAGTCGGTGTCGCGAAGCAAAAATTGAAATTTTGTAAAAATGTCGACTCTGACTCCATTTTGATATTAGCTCTCTGACTACTCGTATTCAAATGAATGATTTATTTACACTAATGAGGGCTTATGCTCACTACCTTATTTATTGTTTCTAGACTATTATTACCACTAGGCATATCGGATTATCATATTACTTTTGGATCAGCCCTTGTATTTTATTAGACTTTTTAATAAATGTTATTTCTCTTTATTTTGGAAAATCGTATCAATTTTCTGAATTATTGAATTTAGAAAACTATAAATCGAGTTCTATTTCTATTATCATTTAAATTCTGTTACGATTCAAGATAAAATTCTGGGAAATTAGTGAAAGTCTTTGAATCTGATTGTTAGTTGGGATGTCATGTATAAAAATTTATTATTATTATTATTATTATTATCGGGAGTACTTTTTCGTTAAAAATAATGCAACATATTAATTGAACGAGGCTTCAACGACTAATTGATTCACTCCAGGTAATTACTGATAAATGTGTTAATTATCTTGTATCATTATTAATCACGAAACATTAACTTGTTGGTATATATTCTTGCTTATTATAAAATTTATTATATCAGAAAATTTGACTACCTATATATTATAGAGTAGAGAATCTCATTTGAATGATTTCTTCCAAAGTAATAAATTATTAGTTAATTGAACTATAGAGAACTAGTTCAGGAATTTATGATGTGTCAAAAGTGTCCATTTTAACCACCATATATTATCAAAAAAAAAAAGGAAAATTAAAATAATAAATAAAATCTATTAACCGATTATTGTAAAAGTGTGAAATTACTTTTTTTTTTATTGTTTCGTGTAATACCCCGAGGTTATTCGAATAAAGATGTCTAATTCTGATAATTTAACAAATTAGTATTTTTAATTTATTAATTAAGAAAATTAATAAATTAACAACAACACGCAAATCGCTAATAATACTTTTACTTTTTTGTATCTATTTTTTTTTTAAATTTCGATAGAATTACACGAATTCCCATTTTAAATAATTATTGCTAAATATCTACAAATTTTTTTTTTTTGAAGTAACAAACGGAAAAGATGCCTCAAGCTTATAACAATTAATCTTTCAGGATTACACACGTATAGACATATTCGATATAACCCCAAAAAGAAATTTTTCATTTTGATTTAAAAATTACAACACATCTCATATTATAATACATATGTTTGTAATAAGAAAAATAAATTTTCCTCTTTCCCTCTTCTCTCTCGCCGTATTATCGAGATAAGTTGTCTTGGCATTAATTGCAAAATTTATCGTTTCACTTGAAAGTTCTCTTTTTCGGACAATTAACTATTATATAATTACACATAAATTCAATGTTGTTACGATTTCTACATTGAAAACGAGAGAGAGAGAGAGAGAGAGAGATTTCAACGGTACAGTAAGCGATATACCTACCGTCTTATTAATCATAATGGATATATTCAAAAAAATGATAAATAAATATTCAATAATAATAATAATAATTGGATAATTTATATGTTGTTGTGATTACAGTCTCGTGTTTATTTTGGAGAAATTGTAGCAATAAAACGGGTGCTAATTTGAATTTTACAACCGTATAAAAAGGAAATTGTCAGTTATAATAGGTAATTGGTTTATATTTAACTTAATAAACTTATTATATAATTTCGTAAATTTTCAAGGGTTTTATTAAAAAAATTTACATAATTTCAGGTTATATATACGCTTAAATAATATATGTTGTAAGTAATTTCGATAATAAAGAAATATCGTGAAATTGTTACATTTATATATAAATAAATTTACAGATTGGAATCATACACGAATCCATCAAGTTGTAAAACGGTAATTATTCTATAGGGAATCATGTCGATTTATTATTATCACCATACCAAACTGTATATAGATAGATAACCTATAGGTAGTTATAGAAAATATACATAGTTGGAACAATTTCAATGTTGAAATACAAATCAACAATTTCCAATCGTAAATTTGGTGGGAATAATCGTGCTTATACTGTTTTTCCTTTAGATTATAATCAAAAGCAATAGATCCGACTTTACTATACCTACATATAACTATAATAGTAGTTATACTATATAAATGTATGTATGTTTATGTATTTATATGGTCGATACGTGCACTGATCCAAGTAATGATCATGTATGTAAAATTCTATACCCAGCATGGTATAGATGGATACTTAAAATATACCTAGATAACGATCAACTTTTATTGATTGGTGTGTAATCGATAAAGAAACGATACAGTTTCATTTCTTATAGTTATTTTACAACAACCACACAATGTACCTATTTAACAAAAATACCGTTCAATTACCACAAATTATCACAATACCAACAACCAAATTATCCTGACAGTTTCAACAAACAATCAAGTCGTGTTTTTCATTATTATTATTATTATTATTATTATAATGGTCATTGTAAATATATTTTAGACAGTTCATTGATTCGTTTTATCCAATTTTAAAATTCTTCTTCAGATAACAACGAATATAAAGAAATACATCTTGTACAAAACTATTTTAATTGGCTTTTCTGAACGAGATCTACCCAAATTTGGAGGAAAAGAGATAGAAGAAGAAGAAATTTTATTACTGTTAAGAGATTTTGAAATATTTTGGAACTAAATAAAAAATTCTTCTTCTACTGTCTGTACATTTGAGCATTTCATTTATATCAAGTATTGTTTATTTTTATTCCAAAGGACTATGTTACTGAGAGTGTCGAGATTCTATCGCTTCATCATAACACTATCAAATATTCTAATAATTTGACGTTCGGGCGCGTATAATGATTAATTATTTCTAAAGAAAAATAAATTATCAAAAATTATATAAACGAAAGTCTTATATGTCTGTGTATAGCTACTGAAAATACTTTTATAATTATCCTTTCTTAATAAAAAACATAAATAATTGCCACGTATAGTTTGGTAAAACAAAAAATTCTTTAATTATAAATCAAGTAAGGAAGAGAATGTATATTTTGCAATATTTCATAAATATATATAACATTAATTGCTCATTTGTGACAAAG